>JAUIMM010000167.1:0-180000 GCA_031769625.1 Taudactylus pleione
AGCCGCCTAACAATAGCAATAGTTCCGCCGCCTAACAATAGCAATAGTTCCGCCGCCTAACAATAGCAATAGTTCCGCCACCTAAAAATAACAATAGTTCCACCACCTAACAACAGCAACAGTTCCACCACCTAACAACAACAATAGTTCCACCACCTAACAATAGCAATAGTTCCAATGCCAAACAATAACAATAGTTCCACCTCCTAACAATAACAATAGTTCCGCCGCATAACAATAGTTCCGCCACCTAACAATGGCAATAGTTCCACCGCCTAACAATAACAATAGTTCCGCCACCTAACAATAGCAATAGTTCCACCGCCTAACAATAACAATAGTTCCGCCGCATAACAATAGTTCCGCCACCTAACAATGGCAATAGTTCCACCGCCTAACAATAACAATAGTTCCGACACCTAACAATAGCAACAGTTGTGCCACCTAACAATAACAATAGTTCCACTGCCTAACAATAGCAATAGTTCCACCGCCTAACAATAACAATAGTTCCACCGCCTAACAATAACAATAGTTCCACCGCCTAACAATAGCAATAGTTCCACCGCCTAACAATAACAATAGTTCCACCGCCTAACAATAGCAATAGTTCCACCGCCTAACAATAACAATAGTTCCGCCGCCTAACAATAGCAATAGTTCCACCGCCTAACAATAACAATAGTTCCACCACCTAACAATAACAATAGTTCCACCGCCTAACAATAACAATAGTTCCACCGCCTAACAATAACAATAGTTCCACTGCCTAACAATAGCAATAGTTCCACCGCCTAACAATAACATTAGTTCCGCCACCTAACAATAGCAATAGATACACCGCCTAACAATAACAATAGTTCCACTGCCTAACAATAGCAATAGTTCCGACACCTAGCAATAGTTCCACCGCCTAACAATAACATTAGTTCCACTGCCTAACAATAGCAATAGTCACACCGCCTAACAATAACAATAGTTCCACTGCCTAACAATAGCAATAGTTCCACCGCCTAACAATAACAATAGTTCCACCGCCTAACAATAACAATAGTTCCACCGCCTAACAATAACAATAGTTCCACCGCCTAACAATAGCAATAGTTCCACTGCCTAACAATAACAATAGTTCCACCGCCTAACAATAACAATAGTTCCGACACCTAACAATAGCAACAGTTCCGCCACCTAACAATAACAATAGTTCCGCCACCTAACAATAGCAATAGTTCCGCCGCCTAACAATAACAATAGTTCCAACATAGTTCCACTGCCTAACAATAGCAATAGTTCACCGCCTAACAATAACAATAGTTCCACCGCCTAACAATAACAACAGTTCCGACACCTAACAATAGCAACAGTTCTGCCACCTAACAATAACAATAGTTCCACCGCCAAACAATAGCAATAGTTCCACGCCTAACAATAACAATAGTTCCACCCGCCTAACAATAACAATAGTTCCACCGCCTAACAATAGCAATAGTTCCGCCGCCTAACAATAACAATAGTTCCAACGCCTAAAAATAACAATAGTTCCACTGCCTAACAATAGCAATAGTTCCACCGCCTAACAAAACAATAGTTCCACGGCCTAACAATAACAATAGTTCCGCCACCTAACAATAGCAATAGTTCCGCACCTAACAATAGCAATAGTTCAAGCCGCCTAACAATAGCAATAGTTCGCCGCATAACAATAGTTCCACCACCTAACAATGGCAATAGTTCCACCGCCTAACAGTAACAATAGTTCCACCGCCTAAAAATAGCAATATTTCCACCGCCTAACAATAGCAATAGTTCCGCCGCCTAACAAAAGCAATAGTTCCGCCACCTAACAATAGCAATAGTTCCGCCACCTAACAATAGCAATAGTTCCGCCACCTAACAATAGCAATAGTTCAGCCGCCTAACAATAGCAATAGTTCCGCCGCCTAACAATAGCAATAGTTCCGCCGCCTAACAATAACAATAGTTCCACCACCTAACAATAACAATAGTTCCACCGCCTAACAATAGCAATAGTTCCAATGCCAAACAATAACAATAGTTCCACCGCCTAACAATAACCAATAGTTCCGCCGCATAACAATAGTTCCGCACCTAACAATGGCAATAGCTCCACCGCCTAACAATAACAATAGTTCCGCCACCTAACAATAGGCAATAGTTCCACCGCCTAACAATAACAATAGTTCCGCCGCATAACAATAGTTCCGCCACCTAACAATGGCAATAGTTCCACCGCCTAACAGTACCAATAGTTCCACCGCCTAAAAATAGCAATAGTTCCACCCGCCTAACAATAGCAATAGTTCAGCCGCCTAACAATAACAATAGTTCCATAGTTCCTCCGCCTAACAAATAGCAATAGTTCCACCGCCTAACAATAACACTAGTTCCACCACCTAACAATAATATTAGTTCCGCCACCTAACAATAACAATAGTTCCGGCACCTAACAATAACAATAGTTCCGCCACCTAACAATAACATTAGTTCCGCCGCCTAACAATAGCAATAGTTCCGCCGCCTAACAATAGCAATAGTTCTGCCGCCTAACAATAGCAATAGTTCAGCCGCCTAACAATAGCAATAGTTCCGCCCGCCTAACAATAGCAATAGTTCCGCCACCTAACAATAGCAATAGTTCCGCAGCCTAACAATAGCAATAGTTCCCGCCGCCTAACAATAGCAATAGTTCCACCGCCTAACAATAGCAATAGTTCCGCCGCCTAACAATAACAATAGTTCCGCCACCTAACAATAGCAATAGTTCCACCGCCTAACAATAGCAATAGTTCCACCGCCTAACAATAGCAATAGTTCCACCGCCTAACAATAACAATAGTTTCCACCGCCTAACAATAACAACAGTTCCGACACCTAACAATAGCAACAGTTCTGCCACCTAACAATAACAATAGTTCCACCGCCAAACAATAGCAATAGTTCCACCACCTAACAATAACAATAGTTCCACCGCCTAACAATAACAATAGTTTCCACGCCTAACAATAGCAATAGTTCCGCCGCCTAACAATAACATTAGTTCCGCCACCTAACAATAACAATAGTTCCTCCGCCTAACAATAACATTAGTTCCGCCACCTAACAATAATATTAGTTCCTCCGCCTAACAATAGCAATAGTTCCACCGCCTAACAATAACATTAGTTCCGCCAGCCTAACAATAATATTAGATTCCGCCACCTAACAATAAACAATAGTTCCGCCGCCTAACAATAACAATAGTTCATAGTACCTAAGCCTAACAATAGCAATAGTTCCACCCGCCTAACAATAATATTAGTTCCGCCACCTAACAATAATATTAGGTTCCGCCACCTAACAATAACAATAGTTCCGCCGCCTAACAATAACAATAGTTCCGCCACTTAACAATAACATTAGTTCCGCCGCCTAACAATAGCAATAGTTCCACCGCCTAACAATAGCAATAGATCCGCCGCCTAACAATAGCAATAGTTCCGCCGCCTAACAATAGCAATAGTTCCGCCGCCTAACAATAGCAATAGTTCCGCCACCTAACAATAGCAATAGTTCCACCACCTAACAACAACAATAGTTCCACCACCTAACAATAGCAATAGTTCCAATGCCAAACAATAACAATAGTTCCACCGCCTAACAATAACAATAGTTCCACCGCATAACAATAGTTCCGCCACCTAACAATGGCAATAGTTCCACCGCCTAACATTAACAATAGTTCCGCCACCTAACAATAGCAATTAGTTCCGCCGCCTAACAATAGCAATAGTTCCACCACCTAACAACAGCAATAGTTCAGCCGCCTAACAATAGCAATAGTTCTGCCGCCTAACAATAGCAATAGTTCCGCCGCCTAACAATAACAATAGTTCCACCACCTAACAACAGCAACAGTTCCACCACCTAACAACAACAATAGTTCCACCACCTAACAATAGCAATAGTTCCAATGCCAAACAATAACAATAGTTCCACCGCCTAACAATAACAATAGTTCCGCCGCATAACAATAGTTCCGCCACCTAACAATGGCAATAGTTCCACCGCCTAACAATAACAATAGTTCCGCCACCTAACAATAGCAATAGTTCCACCGCCTAACAATAACAATAGTTCCGCCCGCATAAACAATAGTTCCGCCACCTAACAATGGCAATAGTTCCACCGCCTAAACAGTACCAATAGTTCCACCGCCTAAAAATAGCAATAGTTCCACCGCCTAACAATAGCAATAGTTCATCCGCCTAACAATAACAATAGTTCCCTTAGTTCCCTCCGCCTAACAATAGCAATAGTTCCACCGCCTAACAATAACACTAGTTCCGCCACCTAACAATAATTTTAGTTCCGCCACCTAACAATAACAATAGTTCTGGCGCCTAACAATAACAATAGTTCCGCCACCTAACAATAACATTAGTTCCGCCGCCTAACAATAGCAATAGTTCCGCCGCCTAACAATAGCAATAGTTCCGCCGCCTAACAATAGCAATAGTTCAGCCGCCTAACAATAGCAATAGTTTCCGCCACCTAACAATAGCAATAGTTCCGCCGCCTAACAATAGCAATAGTTCCGCCACCTAACAATAGCAATAGTTCCGCCGCCTAACAATAACAATAGTTCCGCCACCTAAAAATAGCAATAGTTCCGCCACCTAACAATAGCAATAGTTCCGCCACCTAACAACAACAATAGTTCCACCACCTAACAATAGCAATAGTTCCAATGCCAAACAATAACAATAGTTCCACCGCCTAACAATAACAATAGTTCCGCCGCATAACAATAGTTCCGCCACCTAACAATAGCAATAGTTCAGCCGCCTAACAATAGCAATAGATAGTTCCGCCGCCTAACAATAGCAATAGTTCCGCCGCCTAACAATAGCAATAGTTCCGCCACCTAAAAATAACAATAGTTCCACCACCTAACAACAGCAAACAGTTCCACCACCTAACAACAACAATAGTTCCACCACCTAACAATAGCAATAGTTCCAATGCCAAACAATAACAATAGTTCCACCTCCTAACAATAACAATAGTTCCGCCGCATAACAATAGTTCCGCCACCTAACAATGGCAATAGTTCCACCGCCTAACAATAACAATAGTTCCGCCACCTAACAATAGCAATAGTTCCACCGCCTAACAATAACAATAGTTCCGCCGCATAACAATAGTTCCGCCACCTAACAATGGCAATAGTTCCACCGCCTAACAATAACAATAGTTCCGACACCTAACAATAGCAACAGTTGTGCCACCTAACAATAACAATAGTTCCACTGCCTAACAATAGCAATAGTTCCACCGCCTAACAATAACAATAGTTCCACCGCCTAACAATAACAATAGTTCCACCGCCTAACAATAGCAATAGTTCCACCGCCTAACAATAACAATAGTTCCACCGCCTAACAATAGCAATAGTTCCGCCACCTAACAATAGCAATAGTTCCGCCGCCTAACAATAGCAATAGTTCCGCCGCCTAACAATAGCAATAGTTCCGCCGCCTAACAATAACAATAGTTCCGCCACCTAACAATAGCAATAGTTCCGCCACCTAACAATAGCAATAGTTCCGCCACCTAACAACAACAATAGTTCCACCACCTAACAATAGCAATAGTTCCAATGCCAAACAATAACAATAGTTCCACCGCCTAACAATAACAATAGTTCCGCCGCATAACAATAGTTCCGCCACCTAACAATAGCAATAGTTCAGCCGCCTAACAATAGCAATAGTTCCGCCGCCTAACAATAGCAATAGTTCCGCCGCCTAACAATAGCAATAGTTCCGCCACCTAAAAATAACAATAGTTCCACCACCTAACAACAGCAACAGTTCCACCACCTAACAACAACAATAGTTCCACCACCTAACAATAGCAATAGTTCCAATGCCAAACAATAACAATAGTTCCACCTCCTAACAATAACAATAGTTCCGCCGCATAACAATAGTTCCGCCACCTAACAATGGCAATAGTTCCACCGCCTAACAATAACAATAGTTCCGCCACCTAACAATAGCAATAGTTCCACCGCCTAACAATAACAATAGTTCCGCCGCATAACAATAGTTCCGCCACCTAACAATGGCAATAGTTCCACCGCCTAACAATAACAATAGTTCCGACACCTAACAATAGCAACAGTTGTGCCACCTAACAATAACAATAGTTCCACTGCCTAACAATAGCAATAGTTCCACCGCCTAACAATAACAATAGTTCCACCGCCTAACAATAACAATAGTTCCACCGCCTAACAATAGCAATAGTTCCACCGCCTAACAATAACAATAGTTCCACCGCCTAACAATAGCAATAGTTCCACCGCCTAACAATAACAATAGTTCCGCCGCCTAACAATAGCAATAGTTCCACCGCCTAACAATAACAATAGTTCCACCACCTAACAATAACAATAGTTCCACCGCCTAACAATAACAATAGTTCCACCGCCTAACAATAACAATAGTTCCACTGCCTAACAATAGCAATAGTTCCACCGCCTAACAATAACATTAGTTCCGCCACCTAACAATAGCAATAGATACACCGCCTAACAATAACAATAGTTCCACTGCCTAACAATAGCAATAGTTCCGACACCTAGCAATAGTTCCACCGCCTAACAATAACATTAGTTCCACTGCCTAACAATAGCAATAGTCACACCGCCTAACAATAACAATAGTTCCACTGCCTAACAATAGCAATAGTTCCACCGCCTAACAATAACAATAGTTCCACCGCCTAACAATAACAATAGTTCCACCGCCTAACAATAACAATAGTTCCACCGCCTAACAATAGCAATAGTTCCACTGCCTAACAATAACAATAGTTCCACCGCCTAACAATAACAATAGTTCCGACACCTAACAATAGCAACAGTTCCGCCACCTAACAATAACAATAGTTCCGCCACCTAACAATAGCAATAGTTCCGCCGCCTAACAATAACAATAGTTCCAACGCCTAAAAATAACAATAGTTCCACTGCCTAACAATAGCAATAGTTCCACCGCCTAACAATAACAATAGTTCCACCGCCTAACAATAACAACAGTTCCGACACCTAACAATAGCAACAGTTCTGCCACCTAACAATAACAATAGTTCCACCGCCAAACAATAGCAATAGTTCCACCGCCTAACAATAACAATAGTTCCACCGCCTAACAATAACAATAGTTCCACCGCCTAACAATAGCAATAGTTCCGCCGCCTAACAATAACATTAGTTCCGCCACCTAACAATAACAATAGTTCCTCCGCCTAACAATAACATTAGTTCCGCCACCTAACAATTATATTAGTTCCTCCGCCTAACAATAGCAATAGTTCCACCGCCTAACAATAACATTAGTTCCGCCACCTAACAATAATATTAGTTCCTCCACCTAACAATAACATAAGTTCCGCCGCCTAACAATAACAATAGTTCCATAGTACCTAAGCCTAACAATAGCAATAGTTCCACTGCCTAACAATAACATTAGTTCCGCCACCTAACAATAATATTAGTTCCGCCACCTAACAATAACAATAGTTCCACCGCCTAACAATAACAATAGTTCCGCCACCTAACAATAACATTAGTTCCGCCGCCTAACAATAGCAATAGTTCCACCGCCTAACAATAGCAATAGTTCCGCCGCCTAACAATAGCAATAGTTCCGCCGCCTAACAATAGCAATAGTTCCGCACCTAACAATAGCAATAGTTCCACCACCTAACAACAACAATAGTTCCACCACCAAACAATAGCAATAGTTCCAATGCCAAACAATAACAATAGTTCCACCGCCTAACAATAACAATAGTTCCGCCGCATAACAATAGTTCCGCCACCTAACAATGGCAATAGTTCCACGGCCTAACAATAACAATAGTTCCGCCACCTAACAATAGCAATAGTTCCGCCACCTAACAATAGCAATAGTTCAGCCGCCTAACAATAGCAATAGTTCCGCCGCATAACAATAGTTCCACCACCTAACAATGGCAATAGTTCCACCGCCTAACAGTAACAATAGTTCCACCGCCTAAAAATAGCAATAGTTCCACCGCCTAACAATAGCAATAGTTCCGCCGCCTAACAAAAGCAATAGTTCCGCCACCTAACAATAGCAATAGTTCCGCCACCTAACAATAGCAATAGTTCCGCACCTAACAATAGCAATAGTTCAGCCGCCTAACAATAGCAATAGTTCCGCCGCCTAACAATAGCAATAGTCCGCCGCCTAACAATAACAATAGTTCCACCACCTAACAATAACAATAGTTCCACCGCCTAACAATAGCAATAGTTCCAATGCCAAACAATAACAATAGTTCCACGCCTAACAATAACAATAGTTCCGCCGCATAACAATAGTTCCGCCACCTAACAATGGCAATAGCTCCACCGCCTAACAATAACAATAGTTCCGCCACCTAACAATAGCAATAGTTCCACCGCCTAACAATAACAATAGTTCCGCCGCATAACAATAGTTCCGCCACCTAACAATGGCAATAGTTCCACCGCCTAACAGTACCAATAGTTCCACCGCCTAAAAATAGCAATAGTTCCACCGCCTAACAATAGCAATAGTTCAGCCGCCTAACAATAACAATAGTTCCATAGTTCCTCCGCCTAACAATAGCAATAGTTCCACCGCCTAACAATAACACTAGTTCCACCACCTAACAATAATATTAGTTCCGCCACCTAACAATAACAATAGTTCCGGCACCTAACAATAACAATAGTTCCGCCACCTAACAATAACATTAGTTCCGCCGCCTAACAATAGCAATAGTTCCGCCGCCTAACAATAGCAATAGTTCTGCCGCCTAACAATAGCAATAGTTCAGCCGCCTAACAATAGCAATAGTTCCGCCACCTAACAATAGCAATAGTCCGCAGCCTAACAATAGCAATAGTTCCGCCGCCTAACAATAGCAATAGTTCCACCGCCTAACAATAGCAATCGTTCCGCCGCCTAACAATAACAATAGTTCCGCCACCTAACAATAGCAATAGTTCCACCGCCTAACAATAGCAATAGTTCCACCGCCTAACAATAGCAATAGTTCCACCGCCTAACAATAACAATAGTTCCACCGCCTAACAATAACAACAGTTCCGACACCTAACAATAGCAACAGTTCTGCCACCTAACAATAACAATAGTTCCACCGCCAAACAATAGCAATAGTTCCACCACCTAACAATAACAATAGTTCCACCGCCTAACAATAACAATAGTTCCACCGCCTAACAATAGCAATAGTTCCGCCGCCTAACAATAACATTAGTTCCGCCACCTAACAATAACAATAGTTCCTCCGCCTAACAATAACATTAGTTCCGCCACCTAACAATAATATTAGTTCCTCCGCCTAACAATAGCAATAGTTCCACCGCCTAACAATAACATTAGTTCCGCCAGCTAACAATAATATTAGTTCCGCCACCTAACAATAACAATAGTTCCGCCGCCTAACAATAACAATAGTTCCATAGTACCTAAGCCTAACAATAGCAATAGTTCCACCGCCTAACAATAATATTAGTTCCGCCACCTAACAATAATATTAGTTCCGCCACCTAACAATAACAATAGTTCCGCCGCCTAACAATAACAATAGTTCCGCCACCTAACAATAACATTAGTTCCGCCGCCTAACAATAGCAATAGTTCCACCGCCTAACAATAGCAATAGATCCGCCGCCTAACAATAGCAATAGTTCCGCCGCCTAACAATAGCAATAGTTCCGCCGCCTAACAATAGCAATAGTTCCGCCACCTAACAATAGCAATAGTTCCACCACCTAACAACAACAATAGTTCCACCACCTAACAATAGCAATAGTTCCAATGCCAAACAATAACAATAGTTCCACCGCCTAACAATAACAATAGTTCCACCGCATAACAATAGTTCCGCCACCTAACAATGGCAATAGTTCCACCGCCTAACATTAACAATAGTTCCGCCACCTAACAATAGCAATAGTTCCGCCGCCTAACAATAGCAATAGTTCCACCACCTAACAACAGCAATAGTTCAGCCGCCTAACAATAGCAATAGTTCTGCCGCCTAACAATAGCAATAGTTCCGCCGCCTAACAATAACAATAGTTCCACCACCTAACAACAGCAACAGTTCCACCACCTAACAACAACAATAGTTCCACCACCTAACAATAGCAATAGTTCCAATGCCAAACAATAACAATAGTTCCACCGCCTAACAATAACAATAGTTCCGCCGCATAACAATAGTTCCGCCACCTAACAATGGCAATAGTTCCACCGCCTAACAATAACAATAGTTCCGCCACCTAACAATAGCAATAGTTCCACCGCCTAACAATAACAATAGTTCCGCCGCATAACAATAGTTCCGCCACCTAACAATGGCAATAGTTCCACCGCCTAACAGTACCAATAGTTCCACCGCCTAAAAATAGCAATAGTTCCACCGCCTAACAATAGCAATAGTTCATCCGCCTAACAATAACAATAGTTCCATAGTTCCTCCGCCTAACAATAGCAATAGTTCCACCGCCTAACAATAACACTAGTTCCGCCACCTAACAATAATTTTAGTTCCGCCACCTAACAATAACAATAGTTCTGGCGCCTAACAATAACAATAGTTCCGCCACCTAACAATAACATTAGTTCCGCCGCCTAACAATAGCAATAGTTCCGCCGCCTAACAATAGCAATAGTTCCGCCGCCTAACAATAGCAATAGTTCAGCCGCCTAACAATAGCAATAGTTCCGCCACCTAACAATAGCAATAGTTCCGCCGCCTAACAATAGCAATAGTTCCGCCACCTAACAATAGCAATAGTTCCGCCGCCTAACAATAACAATAGTTCCGCCACCTAAAAATAGCAATAGTTCCGCCACCTAACAATAGCAATAGTTCCGCCACCTAACAACAACAATAGTTCCACCACCTAACAATAGCAATAGTTCCAATGCCAAACAATAACAATAGTTCCACCGCCTAACAATAACAATAGTTCCGCCGCATAACAATAGTTCCGCCACCTAACAATAGCAATAGTTCAGCCGCCTAACAATAGCAATAGTTCCGCCGCCTAACAATAGCAATAGTTCCGCCGCCTAACAATAGCAATAGTTCCGCCACCTAAAAATAACAATAGTTCCACCACCTAACAACAGCAACAGTTCCACCACCTAACAACAACAATAGTTCCACCACCTAACAATAGCAATAGTTCCAATGCCAAACAATAACAATAGTTCCACCTCCTAACAATAACAATAGTTCCGCCGCATAACAATAGTTCCGCCACCTAACAATGGCAATAGTTCCACCGCCTAACAATAACAATAGTTCCGCCACCTAACAATAGCAATAGTTCCATCGCCTAACAATAACAATAGTTCCGCCGCATAACAATAGTTCCGCCACCTAACAATGGCAATAGTTCCACCGCCTAACAATAACAATAGTTCCGACACCTAACAATAGCAACAGTTGTGCCACCTAACAATAACAATAGTTCCACTGCCTAACAATAGCAATAGTTCCACCGCCTAACAATAACAATAGTTCCACCGCCTAACAATAACAATAGTTCCACCGCCTAACAATAGCAATAGTTCCACCGCCTAACAATAACAATAGTTCCACCGCCTAACAATAGCAATAGTTCCACCGCCTAACAATAACAATAGTTCCGCCGCCTAACAATAGCAATAGTTCCACCGCCTAACAATAACAATAGTTCCACCACCTAACAATAACAATAGTTCCACCGCCTAACAATAACAATAGTTCCACCGCCTAACAATAACAATAGTTCCACTGCCTAACAATAGCAATAGTTCCACCGCCTAACAATAACATTAGTTCCGCCACCTAACAATAGCAATAGATACACCGCCTAACAATAACAATAGTTCCACTGCCTAACAATAGCAATAGTTCCGACACCTAGCAATAGTTCCACCGCCTAACAATAACATTAGTTCCACTGCCTAACAATAGCAATAGTCACACCGCCTAACAATAACAATAGTTCCACTGCCTAACAATAGCAATAGTTCCACCGCCTAACAATAACAATAGTTCCACCGCCTAACAATAACAATAGTTCCACCGCCTAACAATAACAATAGTTCCACCGCCTAACAATAGCAATAGTTCCACTGCCTAACAATAACAATAGTTCCACCGCCTAACAATAACAATAGTTCCGACACCTAACAATAGCAACAGTTCCGCCACCTAACAATAACAATAGTTCCGCCACCTAACAATAGCAATAGTTCCGCCGCCTAACAATAACAATAGTTCCACCGCCTAACAATAACAATAGTTCCACTGCCTAACAATAGCAATAGTTCCACCGCCTAACAATAACAATAGTTCCACCGCCTAACAATAACAACAGTTCCGACACCTAACAATAGCAACAGTTCTGCCACCTAACAATAACAATAGTTCCACCGCCAAACAATAGCAATAGTTCCACCGCCTAACAATAACAATAGTTCCACCGCCTAACAATAACAATAGTTCCACCGCCTAACAATAGCAATAGTTCCGCCGCCTAACAATAACATTAGTTCCGCCGCCTAACAATAACAATAGTTCCTCCGCCTAACAATAACATTAGTTCCGCCGCCTAACAATTATATTAGTTCCTCCGCCTAACAATAGCAATAGTTCCACCGCCTAACAATAACATTAGTTCCGCCACCTAACAATAATATTAGTTCCTCCACCTAACAATAACATAAGTTCCGCCGCCTAACAATAACAATAGTTCCATAGTACCTAAGCCTAACAATAGCAATAGTTCCACTGCCTAACAATAACATTAGTTCCGCCACCTAACAATAATATTAGTTCCGCCACCTAACAATAACAATAGTTCCACCGCCTAACAATAACAATAGTTCCGCCACCTAACAATAACATTAGTTCCGCCGCCTAACAATAGCAATAGTTCCACCGCCTAACAATAGCAATAGTTCCGCCGCCTAACAATAGCAATAGTTCCGCCGCCTAACAATAGCAATAGTTCCGCCACCTAACAATAGCAATAGTTCCACCACCTAACAACAACAATAGTTCCACCACCAAACAATAGCAATAGTTCCAATGCCAAACAATAACAATAGTTCCACCGCCTAACAATAACAATAGTTCCGCCGCATAACAATAGTTCCGCCACCTAACAATGGCAATAGTTCCACGGCCTAACAATAACAATAGTTCCGCCACCTAACAATAGCAATAGTTCCGCCACCTAACAATAGCAATAGTTCAGCCGCCTAACAATAGCAATAGTTCCGCCGCATAACAATAGTTCCACCACCTAACAATGGCAATAGTTCCACCGCCTAACAGTAACAATAGTTCCACCGCCTAAAAATAGCAATAGTTCCACCGCCTAACATTAGCAATAGTTCCGCCGCCTAACAAAAGCAATAGTTCCGCCACCTAACAATAGCAATAGTTCCGCCACCTAACAATAGCAATAGTTCCGCCACCTAACAATAGCAATAGTTCAGCCGCCTAACAATAACAATAGTTCCACCACCTAACAATAACAATAGTTCCACCGCCTAACAATAGCAATAGTTCCAATGCCAAACAATAACAATAGTTCCACCGCCTAACAATAACAATAGTTCCGCCGCATAACAATAGTTCCGCCACCTAACAATGGCAATAGCTCCACCGCCTAACAATAACAATAGCTCCGCCACCTAACAATAGCAATAGTTCCACCGCCTAACAATAACAATAGTTCCGCCGCATAACAATAGTTCCGCCACCTAACAATGGCAATAGTTCCACCGCCTAACAGTACCAATAGTTCCACCGCCTAAAAATAGCAATAGTTCCACCGCCTAACAATAGCAATAGTTCAGCCGCCTAACAATAACAATAGTTCCATAGTTCCTCCGCCTAACAATAGCAATAGTTCCACCGCCTAACAATAACACTAGTTCCACCACCTAACAATAATATTAGTTCCGCCACCTAACAATAACAATAGTTCCGGCGCCTAACAATAACAATAGTTCCGCCACCTAACAATAACATTAGTTCCGCCGCCTAACAATAGCAATAGTTCCGCCGCCTAACAATAGCAATAGTTCTGCCGCCTAACAATAGCAATAGTTCAGCCGCCTAACAATAGCAATAGTTCCGCCGCCTAACAATAGCAATAGTTCCGCCACCTAACAATAGCAATAGTTCCGCCGCCTAACAATAGCAATAGTTCCGCCGCCTAACAATAGCAATAGTTCCGCCGCCTAACAATAGCAATAGTTCCGCCGCCTAACAATAACAATAGTTCCGCCACCTAACAATAGCAATAGTTCCACCGCCTAACAATAGCAATAGTTCCACCGCCTAACAATAGCAATAGTTCCACCGCCTAACAATAACAATAGTTCCACCGCCTAACAATAACAACAGTTCCGACACCTAACAATAGCAACAGTTCTGCCACCTAACAATAACAATAGTTCCACCGCCAAACAATAGCAATAGTTCCACCGCCTAACAATAACAATAGTTCCACCGCCTAACAATAACAATAGTTCCACCGCCTAACAATAGCAATAGTTCCGCCGCCTAACAATAACATTAGTTCCGCCACCTAACAATAACAATAGTTCCTCCGCCTAACAATAACATTAGTTCCGCCACCTAACAATAATATTAGTTCCTCCGCCTAACAATAGCAATAGTTCCACCGCCTAACAATAACATTAGTTCCGCCAGCTAACAATAATATTAGTTCCGCCACCTAACAATAACAATAGTTCCGCCGCCTAACAATAACAATAGTTCCATAGTACCTAAGCCTAACAATAGCAATAGTTCCACCGCCTAACAATAATATTAGTTCCGCCACCTAACAATAATATTAGTTCCGCCACCTAACAATAACAATAGTTCCGCCGCCTAACAATAACAATAGTTCCGCCACCTAACAATAACATTAGTTCCGCCGCCTAACAATAGCAATAGTTCCACCGCCTAACAATAGCAATAGATCCGCCGCCTAACAATAGCAATAGTTCCGCCGCCTAACAATAGCAATAGTTCCGCCGCCTAACAATAGCAATAGTTCCGCCACCTAACAATAGCAATAGTTCCACCACCTAACAACAACAATAGTTCCACCACCAAACAATAGCAATAGTTCCAATGCCAAACAATAACAATAGTTCCACCGCCTAGCAATAACAATAGTTCCGCCGCATAACAATAGTTTCGCCACCTAACAATGGCAATAGTTCCACCGCCTAACAATAACAATAGTTCCGCCACCTAACAATAGCAATAGTTCCGCCACCTAACAATAGCAATAGTTCCACCGCCTAACAATAACAATAGTTCCGCCACCTAACAATAACATTAGTTCCGCCGCCTAACAATAGCAATAGTTCCAATGCCAAACAATAACAATAGTTCCACCGCCTAACAATAGCAATAGTTCAGCCGCCTAACAATAACAATAGCTCCAAAGTTCCTCCGCCTAACAATAGAAATAGTTCCACCGCCTAACAATAACACTAGTTCCGCCACCTAACAATAATATTAGTTCCGCCACCTAACAATAACAATTGTTCCGGCGCCTAACAATAACAATAGTTCCGCCACCTAACAATAACATTAGTTCCGCCGCCTAACAATAGCAATAGTTCCGCCGCCTAACAATAGCAATAGTTCCGCCGCCTAACAATAGCAATAGTTCAGCCGCCTAACAATAGCAATAGTTCCGCCGCCTAACAATAGCAATAGTTCCGCCACCTAACAATAGCAATAGTTCCGCCGCCTAACAATAGCAATAGTTCCGCCGCCTAACAATAGCAATAGTTCCACCGCCTAACAATAGCAATAGTTCCGCCGCCTAACAATAACAATAGTTCCGCCACCTAACAATAGCAATAGTTCCACCACCTAACAACAACAATAGTTCCACCACCTAACAATAGCAATAGTTCCAATGCCAAACAATAACAATAGTTCCACCGCCTAACAATAACAATAGTTCCACCGCATAACAATAGTTCCGCCACCTAACAATGGCAATAGTTCCACCGCCTAACATTAACAATAGTTCCGCCACCTAACAATAGCAATAGTTCCGCCGCCTAACAATAGCAATAGTTCCACCACCTAACAACAGCAATAGTTCAGCCGCCTAACAATAGCAATAGTTCCGCCGCCTAACAATAGCAATAGTTCCGCCGCCTAACAATAACAATAGTTCCACCACCTAACAACAGCAACAGTTCCACCACCTAACAACAACAATAGTTCCACCACCTAACAATAGCAATAGTTCCAATGCCAAACAATAACAATAGTTCCACCGCCTAACAATAACAATAGTTCCGCCGCATAACAATAGTTCCGCCACCTAACAATGGCAATAGTTCCACCGCCTAACAATAACAATAGTTCCGCCACCTAACAATAGCAATAGTTCCACCGCCTAACAATAACAATAGTTCCGCCGCATAACAATAGTTCCGCCACCTAACAATGGCAATAGTTCCACCGCCTAACAGTACCAATAGTTCCACCGCCTAAAAATAGCAATAGTTCCACCGCCTAACAATAGCAATAGTTCATCCGCCTAACAATAACAATAGTTCCATAGTTCCTCCGCCTAACAATAGCAATAGTTCCACCGCCTAACAATAACACTATTTCCGCCACCTAACAATAATTTTAGTTCCGCCACCTAACAATAACAATAGTTCTTGCGCCTAACAATAACAATAGTTCCGCCACCTAACAATAACATTAGTTCCGCCGCCTAACAATAGCAATAGTTCCGCCGCCTAACAATAGCAATAGTTCCGCCGCCTAACAATAGCAATAGTTCAGCCGCCTAACAATAGCAATAGTTCCGCCACCTAACAATAGCAATAGTTCCGCCGCCTAACAATAGCAATAGTTCCGCCGCCTAACAATAGCAATAGTTCCGCCGCCTAACAATAACAATAGTTCCGCCACCTAACAATAGCAATAGTTCCGCCACCTAACAATAGCAATAGTTCCGCCACCTAACAACAACAATAGTTCCACCACCTAACAATAGCAATAGTTCCAATGCCAAACAATAACAATAGTTCCACCGCCTAACAATAACAATAGTTCCGCCGCATAACAATAGTTCCGCCACCTAACAATAGCAATAGTTCAGCCGCCTAACAATAGCAATAGTTCCGCCGCCTAACAATAGCAATAGTTCCGCCGCCTAACAATAGCAATAGTTCCGCCACCTAAAAATAACAATAGTTCCACCACCTAACAACAGCAACAGTTCCACCACCTAACAACAACAATAGTTCCACCACCTAACAATAGCAATAGTTCCAATGCCAAACAATAACAATAGTTCCACCTCCTAACAATAACAATAGTTCCGCCGCATAACAATAGTTCCGCCACCTAACAATGGCAATAGTTCCACCGCCTAACAATAACAATAGTTCCGCCACCTAACAATAGCAATAGTTCCACCGCCTAACAATAACAATAGTTCCGCCGCATAACAATAGTTCCGCCACCTAACAATGGCAATAGTTCCACCGCCTAACAATAACAATAGTTCCGACACCTAACAATAGCAACAGTTCTGCCACCTAACAATAACAATAGTTCCACTGCCTAACAATAGCAATAGTTCCACCGCCTAACAATAACAATAGTTCCACCGCCTAACAATAACAATAGTTCCACCGTCTAACAATAGCAATAGTTCCACCGCCTAACAATAACAATAGTTCCACCGCCTAACAATAGCAATAGTTCCACCGCCTAACAATAACAATAGTTCCGCCGCCTAACAATAGCAATAGTTCCACCGCCTAACAATAACAATAGTTCCACCGCCTAACAATAACAATAGTTCCACCGCCTAACAATAACAATAGTTCCACCGCCTAACAATAACAATAGTTCCACTGCCTAACAATAGCAATAGTTCCACCGCCTAACAATAACATTAGTTCCGCCACCTAAAAATAGCAATAGATACACCGCCTAACAATAACAATAGTTCCACTGCCTAACAATAGCAATAGTTCCGACACCTAGCAATAGTTCCACCGCCTAACAATAACATTAGTTCCACTGCCTAACAATAGCAATAGTCACACCGCCTAACAATAACAATAGTTCCACTGCCTAACAATAGCAATAGTTCCACCGCCTAACAATAACAATAGTTCCACCGCCTAACAATAACAATAGTTCCACCGCCTAACAATAACAATAGTTCCACCGCCTAACAATAGCAATAGTTCCACTGCCTAACAATAACAATAGTTCCACCGCCTAACAATAACAATAGTTCCGACACTTAACAATAGCAACAGTTCCGCCACCTAACAATAACAATAGTTCCGCCACCTAACAATAGCAATAGTTCCGCCGCCTAACAATAACAATAGTTCCACCGCCTAACAATAACAATAGTTCCACTGCCTAACAATAGCAATAGTTCCACCGCCTAACAATAACAATAGTTCCACCGCCTAACAATAACAACAGTTCCGACACCTAACAATAGCAACAGTTCTGCCACCTAACAATAACAATAGTTCCACCGCCAAACAATAGCAATAGTTCCACCGCCTAACAATAACAATAGTTCCACCGCCTAACAATAACAATAGTTCCACCGCCTAACAATAGCAATAGTTCCGCCGCCTAACAATAACATTAGTTCCGCCACCTAACAATAACAATAGTTCCTCCGCCTAACAATAACATTAGTTCCGCCACCTAACAATTATATTAGTTCCTCCACCTAACAATAGCAATAGTTCCACCGCCTAACAATAACATTAGTTCCGCCACCTAACAATAATATTAGTTCCTCCACCTAACAATAACATAAGTTCCGCCGCCTAACAATAACAATAGTTCCATAGTACCTAAGCCTAACAATAGCAATAGTTCCACTGCCTAACAATAACATTAGTTCCGCCACCTAACAATAATATTAGTTCCGCCACCTAACAATAACAATAGTTCCACCGCCTAACAATAACAATAGTTCCGCCACCTAACAATAACATTAGTTCCGCCGCCTAACAATAGCAATAGTTCCACCGCCTAACAATAGCAATAGTTCCGCCGCCTAACAATAGCAATAGTTCCGCCGCCTAACAATAGCAATAGTTCCGCCACCTAACAATAGCAATAGTTCCACCACCTAACAACAACAATAGTTCCACCACCAAACAATAGCAATAGTTCCAATGCCAAACAATAACAATAGTTCCACCGCCTAACAATAACAATAGTTCCGCCGCATAACAATAGTTCCGCCACCTAACAATGGCAATAGTTCCACGGCCTAACAATAACAATAGTTCCGCCACCTAACAATAGCAATAGTTCCGCCACCTAACAATAGCAATAGTTCAGCCGCCTAACAATAGCAATAGTTCCGCCGCATAACAATAGTTCCACCACCTAACAATGGCAATAGTTCCACCGCCTAACAGTAACAATAGTTCCACCGCCTAAAAATAGCAATAGTTCCACCGCCTAACAATAGCAATAGTTCCGCCGCCTAACAAAAGCAATAGTTCCGCCACCTAACAATAGCAATAGTTCCGCCACCTAACAATAGCAATAGTTCCGCCACCTAACAATAGCAATAGTTCAGCCGCCTAACAATAGCAATAGTTCCGCCGCCTAACAATAGCAATAGTTCCGCCGCCTAACAATAACAATAGTTCCACCACCTAACAATAACAATAGTTCCACCGCCTAACAATAGCAATAGTTCCAATGCCAAACAATAACAATAGTTCCACCGCCTAACAATAACAATAGTTCCGCCGCATAACAATAGTTCCGCCACCTAACAATGGCAATAGCTCCACCGCCTAACAATAACAATAGTTCCGCCACCTAACAATAGCAATAGTTCCACCGCCTAACAATAACAATAGTTCCGCCGCATAACAATAGTTCCGCCACCTAACATTGGCAATAGTTCCACCGCCTAACAGTACCAATAGTTCCACCGCCTAAAAATAGCAATAGTTCCACCGCCTAACAATAGCAATAGTTCAGCCGCCTAACAATAACAATAGTTCCATAGTTCCTCCGCCTAACAATAGCAATAGTTCCACCGCCTAACAATAACACTAGTTCCACCACCTAACAATAATATTAGTTCCGCCACCTAACAATAACAATAGTTCCGGCGCCTAACAATAACAATAGTTCCGCCACCTAACAATAACATTAGTTCCGCCGCCTAACAATAGCAATAGTTCCGCCGCCTAACAATAGCAATAGTTCTGCCGCCTAACAATAGCAATAGTTCAGCCGCCTAACAATAGCAATAGTTCCGCCGCCTAACAATAGCAATAGTTCCGCCACCTAACAATAGCAATAGTTCCGCCGCCTAACAATAGCAATAGTTCCGCCGCCTAACAATAGCAATAGTTCCACCGCCTAACAATAGCAATAGTTCCGCCGCCTAACAATAACAATAGTTCCGCCACCTATCAATAGCAATAGTTCCACCGCCTAACAATAGCAATAGTTCCACCGCCTAACAATAGCAATAGTTCCACCGCCTAACAATAACAATAGTTCCACCGCCTAACAATAACAACAGTTCCGACACCTAACAATAGCAACAGTTCTGCCACCTAACAATAACAATAGTTCCACCGCCAAACAATAGCAATAGTTCCACCGCCTAACAATAACAATAGTTCCACCGCCTAACAATAACAATAGTTCCACCGCCTAACAATAGCAATAGTTCCGCCGCCTAACAATAACATTAGTTCCGCCACCTAACAATAACAATAGTTCCTCCACCTAACAATAACATTAGTTCCGCCACCTAACAATAATATTAGTTCCTCCGCCTAACAATAGCAATAGTTCCACCGCCTAACAATAACATTAGTTCCGCCAGCTAACAATAATATTAGTTCCGCCACCTAACAATAACAATAGTTCCGCCGCCTAACAATAACAATAGTTCCATAGTACCTAAGCCTAACAATAGCAATAGTTCCACCGCCTAACAATAATATTAGTTCCGCCACCTAACAATAATATTAGTTCCGCCACCTAACAATAACAATAGTTCCGCCGCCTAACAATAACAATAGTTCCGCCACCTAACAATAACATTAGTTCCGCCGCCTAACAATAGCAATAGTTCCACCGCCTAACAATAGCAATAGATCCGCCGCCTAACAATAGCAATAGTTCCGCCGCCTAACAATAGCAATAGTTCCGCCGCCTAACAATAGCAATAGTTCCGCCACCTAACAATAGCAATAGTTCCACCACCTAACAACAACAATAGTTCCACCACCAAACAATAGCAATAGTTCCAATGCCAAACAATAACAATAGTTCCACCGCCTAACAATAACAATAGTTCCGCCGCATAACAATAGTTTCGCCACCTAACAATGGCAATAGTTCCACCGCCTAACAATAACAATAGTTCCGCCACCTAACAATAGCAATAGTTCCGCCACCTAACAATAGCAATAGTTCCACCGCCTAACAATAACAATAGTTCCGCCACCTAACAATAACATTAGTTCCGCCGCCTAACAATAGCAATAGTTCCAATGCCAAACAATAACAATAGTTCCACCGCCTAACAATAACAATAGTTCCACCGCATAACAATAGTTTCGCCACCTAACAATGGCAATAGTTCCACTGCCTAACAATTACATTAGTTCCGCCACCTAACAATAATATTAGTTCCGCCACCTAACAATAACAATAGTTCCACCGCCTAACAATAACAATAGTTCCGCCACCTAACAATAACATTAGTTCCGCCGCCTAACAATAGCAATAGTTCCACCGCCTAACAATTGCAATAGATCCGCCGCCTAACAATAGCAATAGTTCCGCCGCCTAACAATAGCAATAGTTCCGCCACCTAACAATAGCAATAGTTCCACCACCTAACAACAACAATAGTTCCACCACCAAACAATAGCAATAGTTCCAATGCCAAACAATAACAATAGTTCCACCGCCTAACAATAACAATAGTTCCGCCGCATAACAATAGTTTCGCCACCTAACAATGGCAATAGTTCCACCGCCTAACAATAACAATAGTTCCGCCACCTAACAATAGCAATAGTTCCGCCACCTAACAATAGCAATAGTTCAGCCGCCTAACAATAGCAATAGTTCCGCCGAATAACAATAGTTCCGCCACCTAACAATGGCAATAGTTCCACCGCCTAACAGTAACAATAGTTCCACCGTCTAAAAATAGCAATAGTTCCACCGCCTAACAATAGCAATAGTTCCGCCGCCTAACAAAAGCAATAGTTCCGCCACCTAACAATAGCAATAGTTCCGCCACCTAACAATAGCAATAGTTCCGCCACCTAACAATAGCAATAGTTCAGCCGCCTAACAATAGCAATAGTTCCGCCGCATAACAATAGCAATAGTTCCGCCGCCTAACAATAACAATAGTTCCACCACCTAACAACAGCAACAGTTCCACCACCTAACAACAACAATAGTTCCACCACTTAACAATAGCAATAGTTCCAAAGCCAAACAATAACAATAGTTCCACCGCCTAACAATAACAATAGTTCCGCCGCATAACAATATTTCCTCCACCTAACAATGGCAATAGTTCCACCGCCTAACAATAACAATAGTTCCGCCACCTAACAATAGCAATAGTTCCACCGCCTAACAATAACAATAGTTCCGCCGCATAACAATAGTTCCGCCACCTAACAATGGCAATAGTTCCACCGCCTAACAGTACCAATAGTTCCACCGCCTAAAAATAGCAATAGTTCCACCGGCTAACAATAGCAATAGTTCAGCCGCCTAACAATAACAATAGTTCCATAGTTCCTCCGCCTAACAATAGCAAAAGTTCCACCGCCTAACAATAACACTAGTTCCGCCACCTAACAATAATATTAGTTCCGCCACCTAACAATAACAATATTTCCGGCGCTTAACAATAACAATAGTTCCGCCACCTAACAATAACATTAGTTCCGCCGCCTAACAATAGCAATAGTTCCGCCGCCTAACAATAGCAATAGTTCCGCCGCCTAACAATAGCAATAGTTCAGCCGCCTAACAATAGCAATAGTTCCGCCGCCTAACAATAGCAATAGTTCCGCCACCTAACAATAGCAATAGTTCCGCCGCCAAACAATAGCAATAGTTCCGCCGCCTAACAATAGCAATAGTTCCACCGCCTAACAATAGCAATAGTTCCGCCGCCTAACAATAACAATAGTTCCGCCACCTAACAATAGCAATAGTTCCACCACCTAACAACACCAATAGTTCCACTACCTAACAATAGCAATAGTTCCAATGCCAAACAATAACAATAGTTCCACCGCCTAACAATAACAATAGTTCCACTGCATAACAATAGTTCCGCCACCTAACAATGGCAATAGTTCCACCGCCTAACATTAACAATAGTTCCGCCACCTAACAATAGCAATAGTTCCGCCGCCTAACAATAGCAATAGTTCCGCCACCTAACAATAGCAATAGTTCCACCACCTAACAATAGCAATAGTTCAGCCGCCTAACAATAGCAATAGTTCCGCCGCCTAACAATAGCAATAGTTCCGCCACCTAAAAATAACAATAGTTCCACCACCTAACAACAGCAACAGTTCCACCACCTAACAACAACAATAGTTCCACCACCTAACAATAGCAATAGTTCCAATGCCAAACAATAACAATAGTTCCACCTCCTAACAATAACAATAGTTCCGCCGCATAACAATAGTTCCGCCACCTAACAATGGCAATAGTTCCACCGCCTAACAATAACAATAGTTCCGCCACCTAACAATAGCAATAGTTCCACCGCCTAACAATAACAATAGTTCCGCCGCATAACAATAGTTCCGCCACCTAACAATGGCAATAGTTCCACCGCCTAACAGTACCAATAGTTCCACCGCCTAAAAATAGCAATAGTTCCACCGCCTAACAATAGCAATAGTTCAGCCGCCTAACAATAACAATAGTTCCATAGTTCCTCCGCCTAACAATAGCAATAGTTCCACCGCCTAACAATAACATTAGTTCCGCCACCTAACAATAATATTAGTTCCGCCACCTAACAATAACAATAGTTCCGCCGCCTAACAATAACAATAGTTCCGCCACCTAACAATAACATTAGTTCCGCCGCCTAACAATAGCAATAGTTCCGCCACCTAACAATAGCAATAGTTCCGCCGCCTAACAATAGCAATAGTTCAGCCGCCTAACAATAGCAATAGTTCCGCCGCCTAACAATAGCAATAGTTCCGCCGCCTAACAATAGCAATAGTTCCGCCGCCTAACAATAGCAATAGTTCCACCGCCTAACAATAGCATTAGTTCCGCCACCTAACAATAACAATAGTTCCGCCACCTAACAATAGCAATAGTTCCACCACCTAACAACAACAATAGTTCCACCACCTAACAATAGCAATAGTTCCAATACCAAACAATAACAATAGTTCCACCGCCTAACAATAACAATAGTTCCGCCGCATAACAATAGTTCCGCCACCTAACAATGGCAATTGTTCCACCGCCTAACAATAACAATAGTTCCGCCACCTAACAATAGCAATAGTTCCGCCGCCTAACAATAGCAATAGTTCCGCCGCATAACAATAGTTCCGCCACCTAACAATGGCAATAGTTCCACCGCCTAACAGTAACAATAGTTCCACCGCCTAAAAATAGCAATAGTTCCACCGCCTAACAATAGCAATAGTTCAGCCGCCTAACAATAACAATAGTTCCATAGTTCCTCCGCCTAACAATAGCAATAGTTCCACCGCCTAACAATAACACTAGTTCCGCCACCTAACAATAATATTAGTTCCGCCACCTAACAATAACAATAGTTCCGGCGCTTAACAATAACAATAGTTCCGCCACCTAACAATAACATTAGTTCCGCCGCCTAACAATAGCAATAGTTCCGCCGCCTAACAATAGCAATAGTTCCGCCGCCTAACAATAGCAATAGTTCCGCCGCCTAACAATAGCAATAGTTCCGCCACCTAACAATAGCAATAGTTCCGCCGCCAAACAATAGCAATAGTTCCGCCGCCTAACAATAGCAATAGTTCCACCGCCTAACAATAGCAATAGTTCCGCCGCCTAACAATAACAATAGTTCCGCCACCTAACAATAGCAATAGTTCCACCACCTAACAACAACAATAGTTCCACCACCTAACAATAGCAATAGTTCCAATGCCAAACAATAACAATAGTTCTACCGCCTAACAATAACAATAGTTCCACCACCTAACAATAGCAATAGTTCAGCCGCCTAACAATAGCAATAGTTCCGCCACCTAACAATAGCAATAGTTCCGCCGCCAAACAATAGCAATAGTTCCGCCGCCTAACAATAGCAATAGTTCCGCCGCCAAACAATAGCAATAGTTCCGCCGCCTAACAATAGCAATAGTTCCACCGCCTAACAATAGCAATAGTTCCGCCGCCTAACAATAACAATAGTTCCGCCACCTAACAATGGCAATAGTTCCACCGCCTAACATTAACAATAGTTCCGCCACCTAACAATAGCAATAGTTCCGCCGCCTAACAATAGCAATAGTTCCGCCACCTAACAATAGCAATAGTTCCGCCACCTAACAATAGCAATAGTTCAGCCGCCTAACAATAGCAATAGTTCCGCCGCCTAACAATTGCAATAGTTCCGCCACCTAAAAATAACAATAGTTCCACCACCTAACAACAGCAACAGTTCCACCACCTAACAACAACAATAGTTCCACCACCTAACAATAGCAATAGTTCCAATGCCAAACAATAACAATAGTTCCACCTCCTAACAATAACAATAGTTCCGCCGCATAACAATAGTTCCGCCACCTAACAATGGCAATAGTTCCACCGCCTAACAATAACAATAGTTCCGCCACCTAACAATAGCAATAGTTCCACCGCCTAACAATAACAATAGTTCCGCCGCATAACAATAGTTCCTCCACCTAACAATGGCAATAGTTCCACCGCCTAACAGTACCAATAGTTCTACCGCCTAAAAATTGCAATAGTTCCACCGCCTAACAATAGCAATAGTTCAGCCGCCTAACAATAACAATAGTTCCATAGTTCCTCCGCCTAACAATAGCAATAGTTCCACCGCCTAACAATAACATTAGTTCCGCCACCTAACAATAATATTAGTTCCGCCACCTAACAATAACAATAGTTCCGCCGCCTAACAATAACAATAGTTCCGCCACCTAACAATAACATTAGTTCCGCCGCCTAACAATAGCAATAGTTCCACCACCTAACAATAGCAATAGTTCCGCCGCCTAACAATAGCAATAGTTCAGCCGCCTAACAATAGCAATAGTTCCGCCGCCTAACAATAGCAATAGTTCCGCCGCCTAACAATAGCAATAGTTCCGCCGCCTAACAATAGCAATAGTTCCACCGCATAACAATAGCATTAGTTCCGCCACCTAACAATAACAATAGTTCCGCCACCTAACAATAGCAATAGTTCCACCACCTAACAACAACAATAGTTCCACCACCTAACAATAGCAATAGTTCCAATGCCAAACAATAACAATAGTTCCACCGCCTAACAATAACAATAGTTCCGCCGCATAACAATAGTTCCGCCACCTAACAATGGCAATTGTTCCACCGCCTAACAATAACAATAGTTCTGCCACCTAACAATAGCAATAGTTCCGCCGCCTAACAATAGCAATAGTTCCGCCGCATAACAATAGTTCCGCCACCTAACAATGGCAATAGTTCCACCGCCTAACAGTAACAATAGTTCCACCGCCTAAAAATAGCAATAGTTCCACCGCCTAACAATAGCAATAGTTCCGCCGCCTAACAATAGCAATAGTTCCGCCGCCTAACAAAAGCAATAGTTCCGACGCCTAACAATAGCAATAGTTCCGCCACCTAACAATAGCAATAGTTCCACCACCTAACAACAACAATAGTTCCACCACCAAACAATAGCAATAGTTCCAATGCCAAACAATAACAATAGTTCCACCGCCTAACAATAACAATAGTTCCGCCGCATAACAATAGTTTCGCCACCTAACAATGGCAATAGTTCCACCGCCTAACAATAACAATAGTTCCGCCACCTAACAATAGCAATAGTTCCGCCACCTAACAATAGCAATAGTTCAGCCGCCTAACAATAGCAATAGTTCCGCCGCATAACAATAGTTCCGCCACCTAACAATGGCAATAGTTCCACCGCCTAACAGTAACAATAGTTCCACCGCCTAAAAATAGCAATAGTTCCACCGCCTAACAATAGCAATAGTTCCGCCGCCTAACAAAAGCAATAGTTCCGCCACCTAACAATAGCAATAGTTCCGCCACCTAACAATAGCAATAGTTCCGCCACCTAACAATAGCAATAGTTCAGCCGCCTAACAATAGCAATAGTTCCGCCGCCTAACAATAGCAATAGTTCCGCCGCCTAACAATAGCAATAGTTCCACCACCTAACAACAGCAACAGTTCCACCACCTAACAACAACAATAGTTCCACCACCTAACAATAGCAATAGTTCCAAAGCCAAACAATAACAATAGTTCCACCGCCTAACAATAACAATAATTCCGCCGCATAACAATAGTTCCGCCACCTAACAATGGCAATAGTTCCACCGCCTAACAATAACAATAGTTCCGCCACCTAACAATAGCAATAGTTCCACCGCCTAACAATAACAATAGTTCCGCCGCATAACAATAGTTCCGCCACCTAACAATGGCAATAGTTCCACCGCCTAACAGTACCAATAGTTCCACCGCCTAAAAATAGCAATAGTTCCACCGCCTAACAATAGCAATAGTTCAGCCGCCTAACAATAACAATAGTTCCATAGTTCCTCCGCCTAACAATAGCAATAGTTCCACCGCCTAACAATAACACTAGTTCCGCCACCTAACAATAATATTAGTTCCGCCACCTAACAATAACAATAGTTCCGGCGCTTAACAATAACAATAGTTCCGCCACCTAACAATAACATTAGTTCCGCCGCCTAACAATAGCAATAGTTCCGCCGCCTAACAATAGCAATAGTTCCGCCGCCTAACAATAGCAATAGTTCAGCCGCCTAACAATAGCAATAGTTCCGCCGCCTAACAATAGCAATAGTTCCGCCACCTAACAATAGCAAAAGTTCCGCCGCCTAACAATAGCAATAGTTCCGCCACCTAACAATAGCAATAGTTCCACCGCCTAACAATAGCAATAGTTCCGCCGCCTAACAATAACAATAGTTCCGCCACCTAACAATAGCAATAGTTCCACCACCTAACAACAACAATAGTTCCACCACCTAACAATAGCAATAGTTCCAATGCCAAACAATAACAATAGTTCCACCGCCTAACAATAACAATAGTTCCACCACATAACAATAGTTCCGCCACCTAACAATGGCAATAGTTCCACCGCCTAACATTAACAATAGTTCCGCCACCTAACAATAGCAATAGTTCCGCCGCCTAACAATAGCAATAGTTCCGCCACCTAACAATAGCAATAGTTCCGCCACCTAACAATAGCAATAGTTCAGCCGCCTAACAATAGTAATAGTTCCGCCGCCTAACAATAGCAATAGTTCCGCCACCTAAAAATAACAATAGTTCCACCACCTAACAACAGCAACAGTTCCACCACCTAACAACAACAATAGTTCCACCACCTAACAATAGCAATAGTTCCAATGCCAAACAATAACAATAGTTCCACCTCCTAACAATAACAATAGTTCCGCCGCATAACAATAGTTCCGCCACCTAACAATGGCAATAGTTCCACCGCCTAATAATAACAATAGTTCCGCCACCTAACAATAGCAATAGTTCCACCGCCTAACAATAACAATAGTTCCGCCGCATATCAATAGTTCTGCCACCTAACAATAGCAATAGTTCCGCCGCCTAACAATAGCAATAGTTCAGCCGCCTAACAATAGCAATAGTTCCGCCGCCTAACAATAGCAATAGTTCCGCCACCTAACAATAGCAAAAGTTCCGCCGCCTAACAATAGCAATAGTTCCGCCGCCTAACAATAGCAATAGTTCCACCGCCTAACAATAACAATAGTTCCACCGCATAACAATAGTTCCACCACCTAACAATAGCAATAGTTCCGCCACCTAACAATAGCAATAGTTCAGCCGCCTAACAATAGCAATAGTTCCGCCGCCTAACAATAGCAATAGTTCCGCCACCTAAAAATAACAATAGTTCCACCACCTAACAACAGCAACAGTTCCACCACCTAACAACAACAATAGTTCCACCACCTAACAATAGCAATAGTTCCAATGCCAAACAATAACAATAGTTCCACCTCCTAACAATAACAATAGTTCCACCGCATAACAATAGTTCCGCCACCTAACAATGGCAATAGTTCCACCGCCTAACAATAACAATAGTTCCGCCACCTAACAATAGCAATAGTTCCACCGCCTAACAATAACAATAGTTCCGCCGCATAACAATAGTTCTGCCACCTAACAATGGCAATAGTTCCACCGCCTAACAGTACCAATAGTTCCACCGCCTAAAAATAGCAATAGTTCCACCGCCTAACAATAGCAATAGTTCAGCCGCCTAACAATAACAATAGTTCCATAGTTCCTCCGCCTAACAATAGCAATAGTTCCACCGCCTAACAATAACATTAGTTCCGCCACCTAACAATAATATTAGTTCCGCCACCTAACAATAACAATAGTTCCGCCGCCTAACAATAACAATAGTTCCGCCACCTAACAATAACATTAGTTCCGCCGCCTAACAATAGCAATAGTTCCACCACCTAACAATAGCAATAGTTCCGCCGCCTAACAATAGCAATAGTTCAGCCGCCTAACAATAGCAATAGTTCCGCCGCCTAACAATAGCAATAGTTCCGCCGCCTAACAATAGCAATAGTTCCGCCGCCTAACAATAGCAATAGTTCCACCGCCTAACAATAGCATTAGTTCCGCCACCTAACAATAACAATAGTTCCGCCACCTAACAATAGCAATAGTTCCACCACCTAACAACAACAATAGTTCCACCACCTAACAATAGCAATAGTTCCAATGCCAAACAATAACAATAGTTCCACCGCCTAACAATAACAATAGTTCCGCCGCATAACAATAGTTCCGCAACCTAACAATGGCAATTGTTCCACCGCCTAACAGTAACAATAGTTCCGCCACCTAACAATAGCAATAGTTCCGCTGCCTAACAATAGCAATAGTTCAGCCGCATAACAATAGTTCCGCCACCTAACAATGGCAATAGTTCCACCGCCTAACAGTAACAATAGTTCCACCGCCTAAAAATAGCAATAGTTCCACCGCCTAACAATAGCAATAGTTCCGCCGCCTAACAATAGCAATAGTTCCGCCGCCTAACAATAGCAATAGTTCCGCCGCCTAACAATAGCAATAGTTCCGCCACCTAACAATAGCAATAGTTCCACCACCTAACAACAACAATAGTTCCACCACCAAACAATAGCAATAGTTCCAATGCCAAACAATAACAATAGTTCCACCGCCTAACAATAACAATAGTTCCGCCGCATAACAATAGTTCCGCCACCTAACAATGGCAATAGTTCCACCGCCTAACAATAACAATAGTTCCGCCACCTAACAATAGCAATATTTCCGCCACCTAACAATAGCAATAGTTCAGCCGCCTAACAATAGCAATAGTTCCGCCGCATAACAATAGTTCCGCCACCTAACAATGGCAATAGTTCCACCGCCTAACAGTAACAATAGTTCCACCGCCTAAAGATAGCAATAGTTCCACCGCCTAACAAAAGCAATAGTTCCGCCACCTAACAATAGCAATAGTTCCGCCACCTAACAATAGCAATAGTTCCGCCACCTAACAACAGCAATAGTTCAGCCACCTAACAATAGCAATAGTTCCGCCGCCTAACAATAGCAATAGTTCCGCCGCCTAACAATAACAATAGTTCCACCACCTAACAACAGCAACAGTTCCACCACCTAACAACAACAATAGTTCCACCACCTAACAATAGCAATAGTTCCAATGCCAAACAATAACAATAGTTCCACCGCCTAACAATAACAATAGTTCCGCCGCATAACAATAGTTCCGCCACCTAACAATGGCAATAGTTCCACCGCCTAACAATAACAATAGTTCCGCCACCTAACAATAGCAATAGTTCCACCGCCTAACAATAACAATAGTTCCGCCGCATAACAATAGTTCCGCTACCTAACAATGGCAATAGTTCCACCGCCTAACAGTACCAATAGTTCCACCGCCTAAAAATAGCAATAGTTTCACCGCCTAACAATAGCAATAGTTCAGCCGCCTAACAATAACAATAGTTCCATAGTTCCTCCGCCTAACAATAGCAATAGTTCCACCGCCTAACAATAACACTAGTTCCGCCACCTAACAATAATATTAGTTCCGCCACCTAACAATAACAATAGTTCCGGCGCCTAACAATAACAATAGTTCCGCCACCTAACAATAACATTAGTTCCGCCGCCTAACAATAGCAATAGTTCCGCCGCCTAACAATAGCAATAGTTCCGCCGCCTAACAATAGCAATAGTTCAGCCGCCTAACAATAGCAATAGTTCCGCCGCCTAACAATAGCAATAGTTCCGCCACCTAACAATAGCAATAGTTCCACCGCCTAACAATAGCAATAGTTCCGCCGCCTAACAATAGCAATAGTTCCACCGCCTAACAATAGCAATAGTTCCGCCGCCTAACAATAACAATAGTTCCGCCACCTAACAATAGCAATAGTTCCACCACCTAACAACAACAATAGTTCCACCACCTAACAATAGCAATAGTTCCAATGCCAAACAATAACAATAGTTCCACCGCCTAACAATAACAATAGTTCCGCCGCATAACAATAGTTCCGCCACCTAACAATGGCAATAGTTCCACCGCCTAACATTAACAATAGTTCCGCCACCTAACAATAGCAATAGTTCCGCCGCCTAACAATAGCAATAGTTCCGCCACCTAACAATAGCAATAGTTCCGCCACCTAACAATAGCAATAGTTCAGCCGCCTAACAATAGCAATAGTTCCGCCGCCTAACAATAGCAATAGTTCCGCCGCCTAACAATAGCAATAGTTCCGCCGCCTAACAATAGCAATAGTTCCGCCACCTAAAAATAACAATAGTTCCACCACCTAACAACAGCAACAGTTCCACCACCTAACAACAACAATAGTTCCACCACCTAACAATAGCAATAGTTCCAATGCCAAACAATAACAATAGTTCCACCTCCTAACAATAACAATAGTTCCGCCGCATAACAATAGTTCCGCCACCTAACAATGGCAATAGTTCCACCGCCTAACAATAACAATAGTTCCGCCACCTAACAATAGCAATAGTTCCACCGCCTAACAATAACAATAGTTCCGCCGCATAACAATAGTTCCGCCACCTAACAATGGCAATAGTTCCACCGCCTAACAATAACAATAGTTCCGACACCTAACAATAGCAACAGTTCTGCCACCTAACAATAACAATAGTTCCACTGCCTAACAATAGCAATAGTTCCACCGCCTAACAATAACAATAGTTCCACCGCCTAACAATAACAATAGTTCCACCGCCTAACAATAGCAATAGTTCCACCACCTAACAATAACAATAGTTCCACCGCCTAACAATAGCAATAGTTCCACCGCCTAACAATAACAATAGTTCCGCCGCCTAACAAAAGCAATAGTTCCATAGTTTATCCGCCTAACAATAGCAATAGTTCCACCGACTAACAATAACATTAGTTCCGCCACCTAACAATAGCAATAGTTACACCGCCTAACAATAACAATAGTTCCACTGCCTAACAATAGCAATAGTTCCGACACCTAGCAATAGTTCCACCGCCTAACAATAACATTAGTTCCACTGCCTAACAATAGCAATAGTCACACCGCCTAACAATAACAATAGTTCCACTGCCTAACAATAGCAATAGTTCCACCGCCTAACAATAACAATAGTTCCACTGCCTAACAATAACAATAGTTCCACCGCCTAACAAAAACAATAGTTCCACCGCCTAACAATAGCAATAGTTCCACTGCCTAACAATACCAATAGTTCCACCGCCTAACAATAACAATAGTTCCGACACCTAACAATAGCAACAGTTCCGCCACCTAACAATAACAATAGTTCCGCCACCTAACAATAGCAATAGTTCCACCACCTAACAATAACAATAGTTCCACCGCCTAACAATAACAATAGTTCCACTGCCTAACAATAGCAATAGTTCCACCGCCTAACAATAACAATAGTTCCACCGCCTAACAATAACAACAGTTCCGACACCTAACAATAGCAATAGTTCTTCCACCTATCAATAACAATAGTTCCACTGCCAAACAATAGCAATAGTTCCACCGCCTAACAATAACAATAGTTCCACCGCCTAACAATAACAATAGTTCCACCGCCTAACAATAGCAATAGTTCCGCCGCCTAACAATAACATTAGTTCCGCCACCTAACAATAACAATAGTTCCTCCGCCTAACAATAACATTAGTTCCGCCACCTAACAATAATATTAGTTCCTCCGCCTAACAATAGCAATAGTTCCACCGCCTAACAATAACAATAGTTCCGCCACCTAACAATAACATTAGTTCCGCCGCCTAACAATAGCAATAGTTCCACCGCCTAACAATAGCAATAGTTCCGCCGCCTAACAATAGCAATAGTTCCGCCGCCTAACAATAGCAATAGTTCCGCCGCCTAACAATAGCAATAGTTCCGCCACCTAACAATAGCAATAGTTCCACCACCTAACAACAACAATAGTTCCACCACCAAACAATAGCAATAGTTCCAATGCCAAACAATAACAATAGTTACACCGCCTAACAATAACAATAGTTCCGCCGCATAACAATAGTTCCGCCACCTAACAATGGCAATAGTTCCACCGCCTAACAATAACAATAGTTCCGCCACCTAACAATAGCAATAGTTCCGCCACCTAACAATAGCAATAGTTCAGCCGCCTAACAATAGCAATAGTTCCGCCGCATAACAATAGTTCCACCACCTAACAATGGCAATAGTTCCACCGCCTAACAGTAACAATAGTTCCACCGCCTAAAAATAGCAATAGTTCCACCGCCTAACAATAGCAATAGTTCCGCCGCCTAACAAAAGCAATAGTTCCGCCACCTAACAATAGCAATAGTTCCGCCACCTAACAATAGCAATAGTTCCGCCACCTAACAATAGCAATAGTTCAGCCGCCTAACAATAGCAATAGTTCCGCCGCCTAACAATAGCAATAGTTCCACCGCCTAACAATAACAATAGTTCCACCACCTAACAACACCAACAGTTCCACCACCTAACAACAACAATAGTTCCACCACCTAACAATAGCAATAGTTCCAATGCCAAACAATAACAATAGTTCCACCGCCTAACAATAACAATAGTTCCGCCGCATAACAATAGTTCCGCCACCTAACAATGGCAATAGCTCCACCGCCTAACAATAATAATAGTTCCGCCACCTAACAATAGCAATAGTTCCACCGCCTAACAATAACAATAGTTCCGCCGCATAACAATGGCAATAGTTCCACCGCCTAACAGTACCAATAGTTCCACCGCCTAAAAATAGCAATAGTTCCACCGCCTAACAATAGCAATAGTTCAGCCGCCTAACAATAACAATAGTTCCATAGTTCCTCCGCCTAACAATAGCAATAGTTCCACCGCCTAACAATAACACTAGTTCCGCCACCTAACAATAATATTAGTTCCGCCACCTAACAATAACAATAGTTCCGGCGCCTAACAATAACAATAGTTCCGCCACCTAACAATAACATTAGTTCCGCCGCCTAACAATAGCAATAGTTCCGCCGCCTAACAATAGCAATAGTTCCGCCGCCTAACAATAGCAATAGTTCAGCCGCCTAACAATAGCAATAGTTCCGCCGCCTAACAATAGCAATAGTTCCGCCACCTAACAATAGCAATAGTTCCGCCGCCTAACAATAGCAATAGTTCCGCCGCCTAACAATAGCAATAGTTCCACCACCTAACAATAGCAATAGTTCTGCCGCCTAACAATAACAATAGTTCCGCCACCTAACAATAGCAATAGTTCCACTGCCTAACAATAGCAATAGTTCCACCGCCTAACAATAACAATAGTTCCACCGCCTAACAATAACAACAGTTCCGACACCTAACAATAGCAACAGTTCTGCCACCTAACAATAACAATAGTTCCACTGCCAAACAATAGCAATAGTTCCACCGCCTAACAATAACAATAGTTCCACCGCCTAACAATAACAATAGTTCCACCGCCTAACAATAGCAATAGTTCCGCCGCCTAACAATAACATTAGTTCCGCCACCTAACAATAACAATAGTTCCTCCGCCTAACAATAACATTAGTTCCGCCACCTAACAATAATATTAGTTCCTCCGCCTAACAATAGCAATAGTTCCACCGCCTAACAATAACATTAGTTCCGCCACCTAACAATAATATTAGTTCCGCCACCTAACAATAACAATAGTTCCGCCGCCTAACAATAACAATAGTTCCATAGTACCTAAGCCTAACAATAGCAATAGTTCCACCGCCTAACAATAACATTAGTTCCGCCACCTAACAATAATATTAGTTCCGCCACCTAACAATAACAATAGTTCCGCCGCCTAACAATAACAATAGTTCCGCCACCTAACAATAACATTAGTTCCGCCGCCTAACAATAGCAATAGTTCCACCGCCTAACAATAGCAATAGATCCGCCGCCTAACAATAGCAATAGTTCCGCCGCCTAACAATAGCAATAGTTCCGCCGCCTAACAATAGCAATAGTTCCGCCACCTAACAATAGCAATAGTTCCACCACCTAACAACAACAATAGTTCCACCACCAAACAATAGCAATAGTTCCAATGCCAAACAATAACAATAGTTCCATCGCCTAACAATAACAATAGTTCCGCCGCATAACAATAGTTCCGCCACCTAACAATGGCAATAGTTCCACCGCCTAACAATAACAATAGTTCCGCCACCTAACAATAGCAATAGTTCCGCCACCTAACAATAGCAATAGTTCAGCCGCCTAACAATAGCAATAGTTCCGCCGCATAACAATAGTTCCGCCACCTAACAATGGCAATAGTTCCACCGCCTAACAGTAACAATAGTTCCACCGCCTAAAAATAGCAATAGTTCCACCGCCTAACAATAGCAATAGTTCCGCCGCCTAACAAAAGCAATAGTTCCGCCACCTAACAATAGCAATAGTTCCGCCACCTAACAATAGCAATAGTTCCGCCACCTAACAATAGCAATAGTTCAGCCGCCTAACAATAGCAATAGTTCCGCCGCCTAACAATAGCAATAGTTCCGCCGCCTAACAATAACAATAGTTCCACCACCTAACAACAGCAACAGTTCCACCACCTAACAACAACAATAGTTCCACCACCTAACAATAGCAATAGTTCCAAAGCCAAACAATAACAATAGTTCCACCGCCTAACAATAACAATAGTTCCGCCGCATAACAATAGGTCCGCCACCTAACAATGGCAATAGTTCCACCGCCTAACAATAACAATAGTTCCGCCACCTAACAATAGCAATAGTTCCACCGCCTAACAATAACAATAGTTCAGCCGCATAACAATAGTTCCGCCACCTAACAATGGCAATAGTTCCACCGCCTAACAGTACCAATAGTTCCACCGCCTAAAAATAGCAATAGTTCCACCGCCTAACAATAGCAATAGTTCAGCCGCCTAACAATAACAATAGTTCCATAGTTCCTCCGCCTAACAATAGCAATAGTTCCACCGCCTAACAATAACACTAGTTCCGCCACCTAACAATAATATTAGTTCCGCCACCTAACAATAACAATAGTTCCGGCGCCTAACAATAACAATAGTTCCGCCACCTAACAATAACATTAGTTCCGCCGCATAACAATAGTTCCGCCACCTAACAATGGCAATAGTTCCACCGCCTAACAGTAACAATAGTTCCACCGCCTAAAAATAGCAATAGTTCCACCGCCTAACAATAGCAATAGTTCCGCCGCCTAACAATAGCAATAGTTCTGCCGCCTAACAATAGCAATAGTTCTGCCGCCTAACAATAGCAGTAGTTCCGCCACCTAACAATAACAATAGTTCCACCACCTAACAATAGCAATAGTTCCAATGCCAAACAATAACAATAGTTCCGCCGCATAACAATAGTTCCGCCACCTAACAATGGCAATAGTTCCACCGCCTAACAATAACAATAGTTCCGCCACCTAACAATAGCAATAGTTCCACCGCCTAACAATAACAATAGTTCCGCCGCATAACAATAGTTCCGCCACCTAACAATGGCAATAGTTCTGCCACCTAACAATGGCAATAGTTCCACCGCCTAACAGTACCAATAGTTTCACCGCCTAAAAATAGCAATAGTTCCACCGCCTAACAATAGCAATAGTTCAGCCGCCTAACAATAAGAATAGTTCCACCGCCTAACAATAGCAATAGTTAAGCCGCCTAACAATAAGAATAGTTCCGCCGCCTAACTATAGCAATAGTTCCGCCGCCTAACAATAGCAATAGTTCAGCCGCCTAACAATAACATTAGTTCCGCCACCTAACAATAGCAATAGTTCCACCGCCTAACAATAACAATAGTTCCGCCGCATAACAATAGTTCCGCCACCTAACAATGGCAATAGTTCCGCCACCTAACAATGGCAATAGTTCCACCGCCTAACAGTACCAATAGTTCCACCGCCTAAAAATAGCAATAGTTCCACCGCCTAACAATAGCAATAGTTCAGCCGCCTAACAATAAGAATAGTTCCGCCGCCTAACAATAGCAATAATTCTGCCGCCTAACAATAGCAATAGTTCCGCTACCTAACAATAGCAATAGTTCTGCCGCCTAACAATAGCAATAGTTCCGCCACCTAACAATAGCAGTAGTTCCGCCACCTAACAATAACAATAGTTCCACCACCTAACAATAGCAATAGTTCCAATGCCAAACAATAACAATAGTTCCACCGCCTAACAATAACAATAGTTCCGCCGCATAACAATAGTTCCGCCACCTAACAATGGCAATAGTTCCACCGCCTAACAATAACAATAGTTCCGCCACCTAACAATAGCAATAGTTCCACCGCCTAACAATAACAATAGTTCCGCCGCATAACAATAGTTCCGCCACCTAACAATGGCAATAGTTCCGCCACCTAACAATGGCAATAGTTCCACCGCCTAACAGTACCAATAGTTCCACCGCCTAACAATAGCAATAGTTCAGCCGCCTAACAATAAGAATAGTTCCACCGCCTAACAATAGCAATAGTTCAGCCGCCTAACAATAACTTTAGTTCCGCCACCTAACAATAAGAATAGTTCCGCCGCCTAACAATAGTAATAGTTCCGCCGCCTAACAATAGCAATAGTTCCGCCACCTAACAATAGCAATAGTTCTGCCGCCTAACAATAGCAATAGTTCCGCCGCCTAACAATAGCAGTAGTTCCGCCACCTAACAATAACAATAGTTCCACCACCTAACAATAGCAATAGTTCCAATGCCAAACAATAACAATAGTTCCACCGCCTAACAATAACAATAGTTCCGCCGCATAACAATAGTTCCGCCACCTAACAATGGCAATAGTTCCACCGCCTAACAATAACAATAGTTCCGCCACCTAACAATAGCAATAGTTCCACCGCCTAACAATAACAATAGTTCCGCCGCATAACAATAGTTCCGCCACCTAACAATGGCAATAGTTCCGCCACCTAACAATGGCAATAGTTCCACCGCCTAACAGTACCAATAGTTCCACCGCCTAAAAATAGCAATAGTTCCACCGCCTAACAATAGCAATAGTTCAGCCGCCTAACAATAAGAATAGTTCCACCGCCTAACAATAGCAATAGTTCAGCCGCCTAACAATAACAATAGTTCCGCCGCATAACAATAGTTCCGCCACCTAACAATGGCAATAGTTCCACCGTCTAACAATAACAATAGTTCCGCCACCTAACAATAGCAATAGTTCCACCGCCTAACAAAAACAATAGTTCCGCCGCATAACAATAGTTCCGCCACCTAACAATGGCAATAGTTCCGCCACCTAACAATGGCAATAGTTCCACCGCCTAACAGTACCAATAGTTCCACCGCCTAAAAATAGCAATAGTTCCACCGCCTAACAATAGCAATAGTTCAGCCGCCTAACAATAAGAATAGTTCCACCGCCTAACAATAGCAATAGTTCAGCCGCCTAACAATAACTTTAGTTCCGCCACCTAACAATAAGAATAGTTCCGCCGCCTAACAATAGCAATAGTTCCGCCGCCTAACAATAGCAATAGTTCCGCCACCTAACAATAGCAATAGTTCTGCCGCCTAACAATAGCAATAGTTCCGCCGCCTAACAATAGTAGTAGTTCCGCCACCTAACAATAACAATAGTTCCACCACCTAACAATAGCAATAGTTCCAATGCCAAACAATAACAATAGTTCCACCACCTAACAATAACAATAGTTCCGCCGCATAACAATAGTTCCGCCACCTAACAATGGCAATAGTTCCAATGCCTAACAATAACAATAGTTCCGCCACCTAACAATAGCAATAGTTCCACCGCCTAACAATAACAATAGTTCCGCCGCATAACAATAGTTCCGCCACCTAACAATGGCAATAGTTCCGCCACCTAACAATGGCAATAGTTCCACCGCCTAACAGTACCAATAGTTCCACCGCCTAAAAATAGCAATAGTTCCACCGCCTAACAATAGCAATAGTTCAGCCGCCTAACAATAAGAATAGTTCCACCGCCTAACAATAGCAATAGTTCAGCCGCCTAACAATAACTTTAGTTCCGCCACCTAACAATAACAATAGTTCATGCCGTGTTGTTTAAGAATTGATGCAAGTTTACCCGCTCTCCTGATAGGGATAATGAGTACTCGGGATGTAGTTATGAGACTGGTGGCCGCGATGCCCCCGGTCTCAATCCCGACGCTGGAAGCCCGGCAAGGGATTTAAGATAGGCGATGAAATATAGATGCCTATCTGAATCCTGATGCCGGAATCCAGGAGGACGACAGCTTGAATGAAGGCTGTTGTTAGCCGTGGGGGAGGGGGGTGTTAGGTTTAGGTAGCCTAGCGGGTTAGCGTTAGGATTAGGAGGGTTAGGGTCAGGCACCACTGGGGGGTTAGGTACTAATGGGGGAAAACTTAGGTTTAGGCACTAACAGGGAGGGTTAGGGTGCGGAGTGGGGAGGGTTAGGCTACAAAAAGGGATGGTTAGGGTTAGAAAGGGGGGAGGTAAGTATACTTACCCAACCCCTGTCAGGATACCAACCTACGGGATGCCGCTGTTGGTACAGTATTTTGACAGGGGGCAACCGGCAGCCGGCATTACATACTGATACTGAGTACTCAATTCTGCCGTGTGCCTCCCACTTTCGGTGAGAATTCGATAATACGCAGACCTTTATTGTGCACTGATGAATTTAAATTAACGTATATTAATATATTTCGATTATTAAAAGCCATTTTAGTATGAATAATGGGCATCATTCAGCTTGGATGGAAAGTCTGCAATTGCACGCACCCGCACATTGCGAAATTATGAAAATGAATGCGATCGCAGCACTATGCAAAGACGCCCACCAGCTTATAAAGCCTCCCACTTCTCATTACATACATCCACAAGTCAGCGAAAACATCGGTAACATCGAGTAACATCGGACCTATATGCACATTTGTGGTTGAGCTGCCCCTGACTCACAGACTGCGATCCTCCTGTCGTCATCTAGACCTCTGGCTGCGTATGCCGTCGCAGGGGCTATATTATGCACGCTCCTGTAATAGCGTTCAAATGCACAGACACGCCTGCGTTCCTTCGACCACCCCCCCCTCTCCACCCCAAAACGACACTTCCTGTCAATCATTTCTCAGTGTCTCTGCGTATCCGCTGCATTCGCTTTCGTGATCGCAGCAGCCGGTGCGCGCATTCGCGCTGCGGTGCATATGCATGCGCAGAGTGCAAACATCGATCGGGTGCGTGCGTCCACAGCCTTGCGATCCAAGCTGAATGAGGTCCAATATAAGATAAGCGCCATTAGGTCTTTCAACACTGGTAACTTCAGAACATTAAATTGGGAGCATGTAAACCACATCTGTCTTAAACAAACTTACCTACTCTCCTGGGAGGCTCCCGAATCCCGAGTGGTTTTCCTGGACGCCAGGGAAAATAGGCAAAAATACCGGAGGAGGCAGACCAGAAGCAACCATGGTATAAAATCTCCATATGCATTAATAGACTTGTGTAACATCCGCATAGAATGAGCGGCCAGACAGTAAGATATAACATTAGCTTTACATTGAAGTATTTTTTATTGAATCCAACATTTCCTCACCTGCCAATAATTCCTATATTGTCTTATGAATGTTGGTGACAAAAGTGTAATTAAATGTGAATCAGATTTCTGCTGCAAGTTCAAACTAATACCGGACAATTACATGAAGTTCTTTAATTAAAATATAGATATATTATGGACTCAGGAATAAAAAAAATGAAGGGGCCTATTCACAATAATTAATGGGCCTGTTACACAAGCGCAAATGCTAGTTTTCGCTAATTTTTAGTAACTGTCCTAATTCATTATTATTATTATTAACACTATAAGTGAGCATGTATTTGTTATTATTCTTTATTGATATATTTGTACTAATTATAATTTTTTATAAACTTTGTGGGGCCTATTCATTATGTTAATAATTAACATCCTAACTCGTCGCGGCTTCCGGAGCAATTCATCATTGCTCCGGCGTGGGAGCAGCTGATGTGATATTTCCTACATGTCACGCATGCGCACAAGAGCCCCGACGTCCGGCGGAAGGAGCCGGACAGGGGCGGAGAGATCCGAAAGGGAAGAAGCGGGTTGAGATGCCGGAGAAGGAACATTCGCCATCTGAAGATGGCGAATGCTCCCGTAGCTCCGAAAATATTATATTTTCAGAGCTTGCTGAATACTGTGCCCATACTAGTGTATGGGGACAGCGGGACATTCCGCGACAGGAAGGTAAGTAGGAGATATCTGTGATACTAGTGTATAGGGACAGTGGGCTATTCCGCAAGAGGAAGGTAAGTAGGAGATATCTGTGATACTAGTGTATAGGGACAGCGGGCTATTCCGCGACAGGAAGGTAAGTAGGAGATATCTGTGATACTAGTGTATAGGGACAGCGGGCCATTCCGGGAGAGAAAGGTAAGTAGGAGACATCTGTGATACTAGTGTATGAGGACAGCGGGCCATTCCGGGAGAGAAGGGTAAGCAGAAAATATCTGTGATACTAGTGTATATGGACGGCGGGTCATTCCGGGACAGGAAGGTAAGCAGGAGATATCTGTGATACTAGTGTATGGGGACAGCGGGCCACATCAGGAGAGGAAGGTAAGTAAGAGATATCGGTGATACTAGTGTATGGGGACAGAGGGCTATTCCGCGAGAGGAAGGGAAGCAGGAGATATCTGTGATACTAGTGTATGGGAACAGCGGGCCATGCTGGGAGAGGAAAGTAAGCAGAAAATATCTGTGATACTAGTGTATGTGGACGGCGGGTCATTCCGGGACAGGAAGGTAAGCAGGAGATATCTGTGATACTAGTGTATGGGGACAGCGGCCATTCCGGGAGAGGAAAGTAAGCAGGAGATATCTGTGATACTAGTGTATGGGAACAGTGGGACATTCCGGGAAAGGAAGGTAAGCAGGAGATATCTGTGATAATAGTGTATGGGAACAGCGGGCCATTCCGGGACAGGAAGGTAAGCAGGAGATATTTGTGATACTAGTGTATGGGGACAGCGGCCATTCTGGGAGAGGGAAGTAAGCAGGAAATATCTGATACGCAAGACATTTCTGATCATAACAAATTCAACATCATGACAGTTTGTTTCAGGCATATCATGTGACAACAATTTCAGTTTCTGCTGTTGCTGTTTTAACTGTTTACCCCTTTGTTATAAGATACCTTACAGTTACCTCGTTGTTACTTTTCAAGTCCTTCTGTGGGCTTATAATCAAATGAGGTTGTCTACCAAACAGTATTTCAAAGGTGGACAGATTGAGCGGGGTCTAGGAGTTGTCCTGATACTATGAAGGACAAGTGGCAGTGCTTCTGGCCAACCCAGTCCAGTGTCCGACATGATTTTACTTAATTTGTTTTTAATAGTCCCGTTCATCCTCTCCACCTTGGCACTGGCTTGCGGTCGGTAGGGGGTATGAAGTCTACTATTAATACCCATCAACTTACACATATTTTGGAAAATATCACCTGTGAAATGAGTACCCCTATCACTCTCAATAAGTTTAGGGATACCGTATCTGCATACAAGCTCCTAAACAATATTCTTGGCAGTAAACACAGCAGTATTAGTGGCAGCTGGATATGCCTCAACCCAATTAGAAAACACATCAGTGCACACTAATACATACTTGAGATTCCTGCAGGGTGGTAATTGGATGAAATCAATTTGTATTACCTGAAAAGGTCCGTCGGTCAGAGGAATGTGGGATGGTTCGGTAGGGATCGATTTCCCAATGTTTTTCCTCAAGCAGGTCAAACAGGACATTGCTCTCTTTTCCACTTGAGAAGAAAAACCTGGTGCACACCAGTATGCTCTCACCAATTTGCACATACCTTGCTTTCCCAAATGAGTCAGACCGTGCGCTGCCTCAGCCAGGCTTGGGTAGTACACCTTGGGAGCCACTGGCTTACCTTGTCCATCTCTCCAGAGTTCAGAGGACTCTTGCCCACATCCCTTGGACTTCCAGACTGCCTTTTCCGGAATGGAACACAAAGTTTGCATCTCAATTAATTTCAGCATGTCAACTGTTTGAAAAGTCATCATTTGTTCAGTTGGTACATTCATTTTTAACCCTGCTGCCCATTTTGCAGCTTTGTCTGCCCTGTTGTGGCCCAGTGACACCGGATCATCCTCACATGTATGGGCCTTACATTTAATTACTGCCACTTAGGCAATTGGATTGCTGTCAGTAGTCCTTTTATAAGTCTGGAATGTGCAATTGGTGTGCCTGCTGCTGTCATAAACTTTCTCAGACGCCATAGAGCGCCGAAATCATGTACCACCCCAATGGCGTACCTAGAGTCAGTGTAGATATTAGCATATTTACCTTCTGCTAACTCACACGCTCTCCTTAATGCCACCAGTTCCGCCACTTGGCCGAGTGTGGTGGGCCTAAAGGTTCGGCTTCTATAATGTCCTCGTCATTTACCACAACATAACCTGTACATAACTCTCCAGTGTCAGTTTGTCTATGACAACTCCCATCCGTGTATATTCTAAAGGTGTATCCCGTATGTCAGGTCTTGCAGTAAAGGTTTGATTCAGATATTCCATACAATCATGTGCATCAATATACCTGCAGAACTCACCTTTCGCCAGCGACTCACCTCTCTCCACCCTTTGTGCATCATGTTGCACATATGGTAAATACGTAGCTGGATTTAACGTACTGCAACTTTTGATGGTGATGTTTGCAGGTGCTATTAGGGCCAGTTCCCATTTTGTGAACCTAGCTGAGGAAACATGTCTGGTTTGGGCAGAGTTTAGCAAAGCAGATACAGCATTGGGAGTATAGACAATCATATCATGGCCTAGTGCCACATTCTCACTCTTACTGACCACAGAGCAGTTGCTGCTACACTTCTTAAACACGTTGGGAGTGATCTTGCCACAGTGTCCAATTGTGCACTGTAGTATGCTACGGGCCTACTGGCATCACCATGTTTTTGTGTGAGGACACCTGCTGCACAACCATCAGCTTCCATACAATACAAATCAAAAGGTTTTTCATAATCAGGTATTCCCAATGGAGGTGCTCTTGTCAGACTATCCTTAAGATTAAGGAAAGCCTGCTCTGATTCCGCTGTGTGTATGACACGATCGGGCTTTGAGGAAGAGACTAAGGCCCTCATTCAGAGGCGGTGGCAAGAAGCGATCGCTCTCTCTGAATGAGGACAGCCGCTTCTTTTTTTTTAGTGCGGCCTCCTGCTCGCTAGCTAAACTGTGGGTTACCTCCCACAGCTTAGCGACCAACCAGGTTGATGGTCGCGATGGTGAACACCATCGCGACCATCGGGGCTTGCGACGAGACCCTAAGGTTCCTTAAGAATGCCTCCATTTGTGAAACTACCCCCCCTAGCTAAACTGTGGGTTACCACCCACAGCTTAGCGACCAACCAGGTTGATGGTCGCGATGGTGAACACCATCGCGACCATCGGGGCTTGCGACGAGACCCTAAGGTTCCTTAAGAACGCCTCCGTTTGTGAAACTACCCCCCCACCCCGCCTACAAAACGGGGTGAGCTGTTGATCAACATCGACAGGCGCCCCTTTTGTAGAGAGCTCTTGAGCGAGAGAGCAGTGCAGCCGCTGCGCGTGCGCTGGGCTAACCATCGACCAGGTTGCGAGCGCATCAGCGCTTGTGACTGGGTCTGAATGAGACCCTAAGTCCTGTAATGGCAATGCCAAAATAGAAAAACCTGGGATCCACATTCTGCAGTATCCACACATTCCCAAGAAGGTACGAATTTGCTGTTGGTTCTGCGGCAGTATCATGGTCTGTATTGCTTGGATTCTGTCATTTGTCAGATGTCGTAACCCCTGGGTTAGGCAATGTCCCAAGTATTTAACCCTGGACTGGCATGGCTGTAGTTTGTCCTTACCAACCTTGTGTCCTGTTTGCGAGAGATGAAACAATAAAAGTTTAGTATCATTTAAACATGACATAAACTAAATAGAACATAACAATAAATCGTCCACATATTGTATTAGAACAGATCCATTGGCAGGTTGAAAAGATTGTAAACAGTCATGTAAGGCCTGGGAGAAGATACTGGGGCTGTCTATGAAACCCTGTGGCAATCGTGTCCATGTGTATTGTACACCCCTGTATGTAAAAGCGAATAGGTACTGACAGTCAGGATGAAGAGGTACAGAGAAGAAAGCAGAACAGAGGTCAATGACAGTGAAATTGGTTGCATTTGGTGGGATCTGCATAAGAATGACAGCTGGATTTGGCACTACAGGAATTTGGCTCTCTACTACCTTATTAACCCTTCTGAGGTCCTGTACCAGCCTATAACCCCTCCCACCACTCTTCTTCACAGGAAAGATGGGACTGTTGGCTACGCTTGCTGTACGGACTAAACTTCCCTGCTGTAATAACCCCTAACTCTACCTCCTGTTTTAATGGGTACTGGGGAATTTTTGGAGCTTGTGATACTAGTGTATGGGGACAGTGGGTCATTCCGGGAGAGGAAGGTAAGCAGGAGATATCTGTGATACTAGTGTATGGGGACAGCGAGCTTTACCTTCTTGATGAATGGCCCGATAACTTAATTTTCACAATTGCAGGTGAATATGTGCATTTTCACCTGCTTTTGTGAAAATTAAGTGATGATGAGTAGGCCCCTATATATTAACAAATATCTAAAAAAATATTGTGGAATTAAATTTTATGTGATAATATGTTTTTATGTTATTTTTCTAGTGATATTATATTATGTTTATGCTTTTTGTAAATAACTGGGGTAAATTGAAATATTCTTAGTATGGTTTCTTAGACCATTAGAAAACGGCGCTATAGGAGTGTTGGACCTAAGAATCAACGTTTTTATGTATTCTTTTACATTGATATTAATGAGAAGAGATGTTTTGGTGTCCTCTGAAAGCAGAGCTCTGGTGAACTCCAAGGAAATGGCACCTGTTATTGGTCTGAATATTGCTGGTGTCAGGATTTGATGCGATTGTGTGCGTGGGTTGTGTGAGTTTGGACTAGCGGAGTGTTAGAAACTGGAAGGCTTGCTGTAATTCCTTTGCATCAATAAGATACTCTCAGCTGGGTCACAAAGGAGAATGCTAAGAGGATACAACGGGGAACTGAAACTAGCACCAAGGTGTTGGCGAAGACCCACAGCAGGGGTGTGGAGTCTTACCTCACCAGTGGTCTTCATCAGGGAATCCTGTAAGGGATTCTGTACCCTACAGTGGAGCGCTAGGTTTTTATTACTTATTTCTTTTTGTGCATTACTTTGGTCCAGGTTTGATAACACTGGACAGAACCCAGGGCTGCTCCTTTTTCAGCGCAATATCGCACTATTGTTATTGTATAATCCTGCAAGGGAATTTGGGCATGATGGGCCGGTCGTGGCCCCCTGACTGGGTCACCTGGGCTAGCAGTAGATACAGTAGGTAACTGATGACTGTATAATATCGGACTTGCACCGATGACTGTAGAATATCGGACTTGCACCGGTGACTGTAGAATATCGGACTTGCACTGATGACAGTAGAATATCGGACTTGCACCGATGACTGTAGAATATCGGACTTGCACCGATGACTTAGAATATCAGACTTGCACCGATGACTGAGGGATATCGGACTTGCACCGATGACTGAGGGATATCGGACTTGCACCGATGACTGAGGGATAGCGGACTTGCACCGATGACTGGGGGATATTGGACTTGCAACGATGACTCAAGAATATCGGACTTCCACCAATGACTGAGGATTATCGGACTTGCACAGATGACTGAGGGATATCGGACTTGCACAGATGACTGAGGGATATCGGACTTGCAATGATGACTGAGGGATATCGGACTTGCAACGATGACTGAAGAATATCGTACTTGCACCAATGACTGAGGGATATCGGACTTGCACAGATAGCTGTGGCTAAGGAGCCAAGTCAGAGTTAACACCAGAGGAATCCCTCACAGATACAGAGCAGCAGTCAGGATCTGCTGGAGCCGTCTGGGAGTACAGGGGAGCACAGATACAAAACTAACATACAGAGCTGTGTAACTTATGGCACTGGCAACCTAGGCCCTGCTGACCTGGAAGATTTATACCCATGGGTAGATTTGGATTGGCTTGAGGTGTCAGCTGAGTCCCTGACTGAACAGGATTGGTCTAAATCTAATGACCTGGTGTAAAGCAAGATGGCTCCGTCCATGTTGCTGACCTGGCGGGAACCCTGGCAGGAACAATGCTATGCGGGACGCCAGTACTGCACCCTGAATCCTGCTCAGTGCAGACATGAGCAGTGCCATTGGCATTCGCAGAATCCGCCGTGGAGACTACCATTGCTGTGTTACCTAACCGCCAGAGCACGCCAGCACCTGACTAGCATCCGAACAGGTAAAAAACAGGGCCTTGGTCTGGACACATTACCCGGAATGGTGACAGCTGGAATCAGCTAGTTTTCAGTCAATACAGCTTAGTTTATTAAGGGCCATATTCAATATGGGGCGAAAAGTCAGAGGTCGGACTTTCCGCCCTCATCGCCATTTTTTGCAGGGATAAAGTATTGGGCGCGTGCCCGCTTATCCCCATATTCAATTTGGATCCGGCAGAAAGGTAAGTAGCGAAAAGTCCTGTCAATTTTTGAGAAATCATCCTGGTACCCCCCTAAAGATGTCCTGAAATGGGGGATCACTATGGGTACCCCCGTTTTGGCCTGCAGAAGATAAGTCGGGTTTTTAAATAGCCGCGGCAGATGCATAAATGCGAATGTGAAGAAGGGGTGAAAAATAGCATTTATCTTTGTTTTGTTTTGTTTTTTTAAATAACTATGCCCATCACATTTGGGGTACATGAAAATGGGTGAAAGCATATTTTTAAGTCCCTAATATAATTTTTTGAAATTCTTCAAAAATGTACCTGTCGCTACCACCCGCATTCTAGAAAACACCTGCTGCATACTTGGGAACCCCCAGCTCCCTGAATCAATTTTGCTACATTAAAACTTTGTTCCTCAATATATTTTTTTCGCCCCCAAAATGAAAGTTAATTTTTTGGGGTGTCCTGAGGAATTGTTTTTGACACAGATTACTTTTAGGGGTCACACCCAGGGCTGCAGGCTATTTTTTTTAAGCCTGCACCCCTAAACCCCAATTCTGCACTTTTTTTCACCATGTATTACATGGAGAAAAGTTATCCCCGTTTTTTAACAAAGACTTTTCGCACTGGCGAAAAGTCTTTGAAATTGAATATGGGGATAATTGAAACAGGCGAAAATGACATCATCGGCGATAAATTATCGCTGATAACGGACTTTTTGCCTCTAATTGAATATGGCCCTAAGAGTTGGAAGCATTACTATTAGTTTTTTTTATATTTATATAATGCCTTTGAGCAAGATTAATCTGTGTAAGAAGCTTTAAAATAATTATGAGATAGGCTACAACAAAATGGTGCCTGTATGTTATTAGACAGTCTTCTTAAAAATGGCACCTAGATTTTGGACTGAATTAAGTACCATTAGAATATTACATGTTGCCCCTCTTGTGTCTGCAATTACATATGTATACTGATGAGTCATGTGACCTGGACTGGATGATTAGCAAAGCTCGTTAACGAGCTATATAAGAACTGGCTGGGCTAGGGGCCTGATTCAGAGCCGCTCGTAAGCGGCCGCTCGTTCGTTCCGAGCGATGTTTGCCCAACTGCGCATGCGTACGGATCGTAATACGCATGCGCGAACCAGTCAGTGTGGCCGAAAATCGTTTGTTTGCTAAATAGCGAATACCTGCTAATATGAGTGGCAGGAGGAGGCGTATGTGGGTGGTAACAGGGGAAGGTGCTTGAAAACGGGGAGTGGAGATCAGAACGCAGGCGTGCTTAAAGGTCAAAACGGGCGTGTTATGGGTGTGCATAATTAATACAGCAGCGTCACTGACCACGTCACTGGGTTATTTTATAGTCAGAACTGCTCGCAAATTTGTGGTAGGAAAAACCAACCACAAGAATAGCGAGCAGTTCATACGCTGGTCGATGTACTCGATTAATCTAATAAATAGCGGACATGACGTATGATGCGGGCGGCCAGGGGGCGTTTTTATCAAAAAAACGACCGCATGTTTTGTTCGCTCGTTCAGACATAGAGGCGGCAACAGACCACAAAGAGCGAACGGTTCATTTGAATAACCACCCCCTTTTTCTGAATGAGCGAGCGCTAATAGCGACTGGCTCTGAATCAGGCCCTAAGAGTAGACACACCCAATGAGAAAGTCCTTCGAGATAAAGCATGTTTGGGCTTGGCTTATGATGGAGAGACTATGACATCATTGGTCCAGGAAGCGCTGGTAGTTTGGAGAGGACGCCAGGAGTGCTGGCTGATGTGGGATTACCGGAGGTCCTATTTCTGTATGCGCTATTCGTGATATTTCTATATATCACAACTCTATATGTGAGTGTATCAGTGCTCGTAGTGTGCCGGTATGTAACGGTATGACATACCAGGCACTTCAAGCACTAGTTAATTTTTATTTTATTTACACAGAGCTGAAAGCAGAGGCGTGGCTGGAAAGTGCAGAGTGACCGTTTACCCAGGCACACTCCGGGACCCTACTGAGCCCCCCCCCCCTCACCGTTACTCTCACAGCCAGTCACCAGCTGGGCCGGTCCCATTTTCAGCACTGGGCCTCCCGCTGGTTACTGCAGCTCTGCAGAATGGCAGTGTCCGGTCAATAGGAATAATACAGACACGTGGCCCCCAACCCCTTTCTGTGTCTCTCCCCTCCTCTGCCTGCTTTCTGAGCCAGCCCCAGGGAGGATGGTAGAGCTTATGCCGGGCTTAATGCCGGGCTCACGTTTCCTCCTGTCCCTGTCACCTCTCCACCTCTAAAACCCGGCACCCCGCCTCCTTCTCCTGTCCCCGCCTACTCTTTACCCAGCGCCCGTCTGCTCCTGGTCCCGGATCCTCTCCACCTCTAACACACGGGACAGTCACAGTACCTGGCTTTTTTCTGTGTCCTATCTCAGCCTACTACTTCTGTCCCCAACTCCTGTCATCGGCTTTCATGTAATACCCAGCACCCCTCCAGTGTCTTAACGAATGTGCATCAACTGGGGCATGTGCGCTTGTGAGAAGGGGATGCCAGTACAGGGGCTTATAATGATGAGACCAAGCTGAGGCTTGGCTGTCACTGCTGCAGCTGCACCTATGGTAGTGTCTAAATCCCCTTCACGGAAAAGACCCTGACGTCATCAGCCAGTGTCCAGCGTCATTCCCTACAATCCTAGTGGGCATAGAGGGGGAATATAACCATGTGGCGAGCGCAGTGAGCCCGCGAGGGGACAACTTTCTTGTTTAAGTGGGGACAACTTACTTGTTTAGGTGGCCTTCATGGCAGGGCCGGCTCTAGGGTTGTTCGACCAGTGCGGTCGCACAGGGGCGCCACCGTAGAGGGCTTCCCTCCCCAGCAACCAGATTTCAGCGGAACAGTACTATCCCGCTCTTCCACCAGCGGGCTGAAGTGGCCCGCAGGTGGTCAAATCGGGAGGTTGGGGACCCCCACTGCCGCAGCTGTGCGGCGGTGCCGGACCCCGGAGTGTGAACGCGCGGCATCCATTCACTGACGGGAGAGGGCTGGGGGAAGTCCAGCCAGTGACTGAGTGCAGGGCTTTACCCCTAGCCTGAAGTTATTTGGAGGCATGCCATGCGGGCACACCTCCAAATAACGTCACATAGGGGGCATGGCCTATGGTAATTGGGCCATGCCCCCAAAATTTTGCATTATTAAGGGCCGGCACAGGGTGCTTTAACCCTTGGAGCCGGCCCTGCTTCATGGGCATGAACTGCATTTCCACCCTCACTGACGTCACTTCCAGGTCCCTAGCAAGAAGGGGATATAAGCTCTGCCCGCACAAACTTATTGCTCACCCACGGCAGCAGCAGCGTGCACAGGAAGTGCTGATGACTCCTGCATGCTGCTGGCCAGAGAGGAGGACCTGAGGACAAGGGGGGTCACTATAGGGAATATACAGACAAGGGGGGTCACTATAGGGAATATACAGACTAGGGGATCACAGACTAGGGGGATCACTATAGGAAATATACAGACTAGGGGATCACAGACTAGGGGGATCACTATAGGGAATATACAGACTAGGGGGATCACTATAGGGAATATACAGACTAGGGGGATCACTATAGGGAATATACAGACAAGGGGGGTCACTATAGGGAATATACAGACTAGGGGGATCACTATAGGGAATATACAGACAAGGGGGGTCACTATAGGGTGAGAGATGGATGCTGACCATTTTGAATTGCCGTGCCCCTTGTGATGTGAGACCACGCCCATTTTCTGGACGCTCCTACGACGCACACACACAGGACCTCATTCAGAGTCGGTCGAAGCGGCCGCACGGTCGTACGGGAAAAGGGGCCGGACATGCAAATGATTCCCTCGCAAGTTGCGTCCCTAAGTTCGGATCGGTAGCTGGCCGAACAAGGGGAGGAAGCGGCCGGAATTCAAAAAAATACACCCCCTTCTCGTTCGCATTACACGTCATCTCCGGGCATATAAGGATTAATCGATACCATCGGAACTGGTCGTAGAGCTTAAGGTTGACTATACCCTCTCTTAAGCTCTACGATCATGTCAGTGTAAAAACCTCCCATGTCACATGTGCCATGACGCTACTTTGTTAATTATGCACTCCCATAAAACGCCGTTCGCATAGTCAGGCACGCCTGCGTCCGGATCTCCACTTCCCCGTTTTCAAGCACCTTCCCCTGTTACCACCCACAAACGCCTCAATCTGTCACTCAAAATAGCAGGCATTCGCTATTTAGCGAACAAACGATTTTCGGCCGCACTGACTGGTTCGCGCATGCGTATTATGATCCGTACGACTTGGCTGTGTTCAAGGAGAGAGAAATTTCTGATCGTAGCGGCTAGTTTGCGCACACGCATTGCGAACTTTATGCATGCGCAGTATAGCGAACGTTGGTGGCGTACGACCGTGCGGCCGCTTCGACCGACTCTGAATGAGGTCCACAGTTCCCCCATGGCCCCACTTACCCACTTAAAAATTCCCACTTAGACCACTGGAGTGTATAATAAAAACCTACATTAATGTTTTAATTAGGAATGTGCTCCGGACCATTTTTGCCGGATTTGGATTTGGTTCTAATTCGTCGTCCGGCTTTGGATTTGGATTTGGATTTGCCAAACTGCGGTGATTGGCTTTGGATTTGGATTTGGATTTTTTTACAAAAATTGACAAAAAAAGCTAAAATCACATAAATTGGTTTTTTTTTTCTTCCTAGAGTATTATTAACCTCAATAACATTAATTTCCAGTCAATTTAGACCATATCACAGCTTATAATATTGTTTTCAACATTATTGGCCAAAGGTTGCAGTGAGCTGACTGGTTACTAAGCGACAAAGCAGCGGCACAACGACACAGACACCACAGTATAAAGCACATCTATGACACATTGCCACACAGCAGTGGCAGAAATGTAAAGTAGTGCACCCACCCAGTGGGTACGGCCAGCAGAGTCACAGTACTTGTTTACATAGTGGGCTACGGCCCTAGGAGTCACAGTGCACAATCTTATTCACATTACACCGCACATAGGGCCTGATTCACATTACACCATAATGTAGTGTCTCTTATTTATGTTACGACACACAGTAGTGCCCTTTTTACACAATGCCCACAGTAGTGACCCTTTTACACAATGCCCACAGTAGTGCCCCTTTTACACAATGCCCACAGTAGTGCCCCTTTTACACAATGCCCCCAGCAGTGGTGCCACCTATGCAGTCCCCTTAGTAGTAGGGTCCCCTATGCAGTGCCCCCAGTAGAATGGCCCCCAGTAGTATGCCCCCCATTAGCAGGCCCCCCCAGTAGTATGCCCCCATTAGCATGCCACTCAGTAGTATGCCCCCCATTAGCAGCCCCCCCAGTAATATGGCCCCCCAGTAGTATGCCGCCCCCAGTAGTAGGCTGCCCCAGTAGTAGCCCCCCTGTAGTATGGCCCCCCCTGTAGTAGTAAGCCCCCACCAGTAGTATGCCCCCCCAGTAGTAGTAAGCCCCCCCAGTAGTATGGCCCCCCCAGTAGCAGACCCCCCAGTAGCAGACTACCCCCCAGTAGTATAGCCCCCCTCAGTAGTATGGACCCCCCGTAGCAGACCCCCCCCAGTAGTATAGCCCCCCCCAGTAGTATAGCCCCCCCCAGTAGCAGACCCCCCCAGTAGTATAGCCCCCCCCAGTAGCAGGCCCCCCCAGTAGTATGGACCCCCAGTAGCAGACCCCCCCAGTAGCGCCCCCGGCCCTTGCACAAGTAAAAAAAAAAACTTACCTGTATCCTCGCTCCCGCGCCGTCCGCTCTGCTGTCACACGCTGAGGAGGGAGCCGGAAGACGGAGCTCATGTGTGAGCTCCAGCCAGCTCCCTCCGTGCAGCAGCCAATGAGAGTCTGTGTGACTCTCATTGGCTGCTGTAACAAACACACAGCTGCCGCTGGCGGCTGTGTGTTTGTGTCTGTGTAGGGCAGAGCGCTATCACAGCGCTCTGCCCTACACAATAGGAGCCCTGATGTCGGATTCTCTAGTGAGAATCCGACATCAGGCGGCCGCCGTTCGGCCCCGAACGGGGATCCGAGTCAGGCGGTGAACACCCGAACAGGGTTCGGGTGGACTCGGATCCCCAATGTTCGGAGCGGTTCGGATTCCACAGAATCCGAACCGCTCATCTTTAGTTTTAATACACAAGTATGTACAGTAACTGGACCACCGATCACCGGGCCTCATGAAATAATTCCGACTTCCCCAGGTGTCGTGTGTGTGTATTGATATTGGGCCTGATTCAGCAAGGATCGCTATTCTGCTAATACGCACGCAACGCAGATGCTAATATCTGTGGTGATACGTAAATGTTTGCATTCGAATTGCGATCGCAGCCTGACATAAGGACGCCCAGTTCCCCTTACTCACATCCGTATACTTGGGCAACATACTGTAGCGAAATAACTGGTAACATGGAGTAACATCGGACCCATATGCACAGTTAGGGCAGGTCAGACCTCACTCAGGAAACGCTAGCTTCAGCGCACGCTATGAGACCTCAGGCTGCGTATGGTATAACAGTGGCTAATTTATGCACGCCCCTGCACTGCCCTTGAAACGCACACTGGCAAGCTTGCATACGCCCGACCACCGCCCCGTTACCACCCACGAACGGCACTTCCTGTCAGTCACTCTGCGATGGGTCTGCATCGTCACTGTTCACAGTTCTGATCGCAGTGGCTGGTTCACGCTTGAAAAAATCCGTGTACGTAATAGCAACTGCACTCCTTGCTGAATCAGGCCCATTACGCTTTCAGAATTTGCACTGGCGTGAATGTCAATGTGAGATAGTAGGTTCATAATGGGACAATATATACGCTACCATGTTGAAACAGTGAGGTCCGTTGAATGTGTCTCTACCCCGGGCCGTAACTAGGGCGGTGCGGCCGGCGCGCCACACAGAGCGCAGGTCGCCTTTTGTTTGGAACCGTTCGCCGCAATTTTCACTTACTGTGCACCCGCTGCAATGCTTTAAATAGAGGTGCACCTGAACCCAGCTTCCTCTCATCCCTGTTTAGACCAGAGCTCACTGCGGAGCACCTCCAAACGGCTCCCTTACAATGTGTACTGATGTCTCTCCCACAGTGCACAGTGAGGCAGCGGCTGTATGAGCTGACAGACTGGGGCCCGGTGAGTACTGTCACCCTATGGAAGTGGCTCCATCTGTTTGTATGTGAATAGCAAAGTAAATATAGTCAAAGCCAGACCAGTAGAACCTGCCATGGAGGTTGGGGGAGGATTAGGCAGAGAAGGTGGTATTAAATTTAAACTATTAAAAAACAATAATTTACTGTGCTTTAATACTTGAATTATAATGTGTGTGTCCCCCCCTCTGCCTAAACCTAATCTAGCAGCAGGCTCAGTGTTATTTATTGTGCAATGTCCGTAGAGAACACTAGTCCTGCTGCTAGCTCAGGCTGCAGCTCCTATGGAACTACAAGCTTCTCAACACTCTGACAGCCGTTGTATGGGAGGACATGCTGGGACTTGTAGTATCACAACAGCTGGAGACCAACAGGTTTCTCTCTGTGATCTAGCCAGGCTGCTGTTCAAGTCACTTATAATATAACCCTTGTTTGTAGAATGTGTAAGGGACATTACTGTGCATCATGTGTATAAGTGACACTACTACTGTATGTTTGCCGACATTGTGGCTGCCCCTTCCGAGAGGGAGCAGCCAGATCGGCATAGCAGAGGGGCATGTGGCCGGCATATGGGGGACGTGACCAGATATCATACCCAGCATTTGTAGGCAGCATTGCAAAGCAGGGGGCGGGGCCAAAATTATCAGCCTCCCTGTGGGGGTTTCTCTTATAACCATGCGGGGTGGAGGAGGTTTAGGGGTCGGCGTGTGCCGGGAGGCTTTGCTTGCCTCTCCAGGGGCCAGGAGCAGCACCCAAATTTTCTGGGAGGCTCCCAGCCGAATTGGGAGGGTAGGCAAGTATGTACTACTGTGTGGCCTAATGTGCTATAAGGGGCACTGCTGTGTGGCATAACATGAATATTTGGCACTACTGCGTGGCATAATGTGTATAAGGGGCTCTACTTTGTGTCATAAGGTGTTTAAGGGGTACTGCTGTGTGAAATAATGTGAATAAAGGGCTCTACTATTTGGTGTAATGTGAATAAGGGCACTACTGCGTGACATAATGTTAATAAGGGACACTACAGTGTGTTATAATATGAATAATGGGCACTACTGTGCTGTGTAATGTGAATAAGGGGCACTACTGTGCTGTGTAATGTGAATAAGGGGCACTACTGTGCTGTGTAATGTGAATAAGGGGCACTACTGTGCTGTATAATGTGAATAAAGTTGCACTACTAATTTGAATTGGGGTGTACTATTGTGTGGCCACGCCACAAGACCATGCCTCAAGACCATGCTCCTTTTTTTTTGGACGCACGACTTAAGGTGCGTACACACTACACAATATGCTCTCTGAGCGATATCGTGTAGTGTGTCCCCGGCAGGCTGTGCTCAGTGTCGTTCATGACATTGAGCACAGCCGCTGAACGATATCATTAACGATATCGTTTAGCGCCGGGCTTTCTCCCCCATTCCCTGACATGCAGCAACCTGACGAGGTTGTCAGATTGTGCTGCATGTTCAGGCGATGGACAATGTCGGAAACGACCAGAGGGAGTGCGCATCGTTGGTCGTTTCCGACATAAGTGCACGATTTGTGCATGATTACTGAGCGATTGCATGATTACGATGTCGTAATCGTGCAGTCGCTCAGTAATATCGCCCAGTGTGTACCCACCATTAGGCGAGTGCTTTTCATTTTTGCAGAGGGTGGGGGGGGCACCAATGCTCTTTCTGGCACAGGGCACCAAAATGTCTGGTTACGGCTCTGTCTTTACCCATAGACTCCGAGAATAGGTGCAAGGTATTAAACTAATTACCACTTGATTGGCTACTGTTTATAGGATTGTAACAATACACATAATTACAAAGTACCTGTTCATGCCCTATACAGGATCATAACATAAACTGGGGGAAGTAATTAGATGTACAGGATGTAAACCAGTAATAAACGTCAATCTATTATTGTACAGTCACTTACTGTAGCTGAGAACATGGAAAAGTGCTTAGAAGACACAAATCAGACTGCAACTACACACACACAGCTTGCAGAGAGCGCCATGTGTGTTTTCGCGATGCCCATGCTCCGGGACCGACCGGTTGCAGAGTCATTCGCATTTCAGTCACATCTACATTCCAAGGTGAACTGGATGTTGGCATAACTGGACCTGTTACCAGATCCGGGTAGTCCTGTCTCTGCCTGGTGGATGTGGGACTCATCACACCCAGATGACGCTCTCACCAGTGACGTCAGCCTCCAGGTACAGGACATTTGATGGTGGTATTTTTCCAAGATGCAGCAGCTTATCTCTATAACGCACAGTAGCAGGTTGTCCTCAGGGATGAAACCTGTTTTTCCTGAACAACCCATCCCGGTAGCTCTCTGATTGTGTAATAATAATGTATACTTTAATATATATATATAAGCTCCTTGGGGCATGGGGATCTGGCAGAGATGAGATTACACATCAGGATGAAAGCTTACTTAGGATACCTTTTGGCTGTGGCCACGTCCATAGAGATTGGTAAGAAACGTATTTTGTGTTATCCGTTAAAATATCATCATTATTATTATTATTATCGTTTATTTATAGGGCGCCACAAGTGTTCCGCAGCGCCTTACAAAGTACATAAGCAAATAGGTTGATTTACAGTGACCTACAGTACAGTACAATACAATGCAGGACATGGATAATATACATTGTTACATTCACGACCATAACACCCAGATAAGCAACAATGCAAAGCAGCCAAGTGTTAGGTGCCCTGGTAGAGAGTAAGAAGTAGATGAAAGTAGAGTAAGGAGAAGCACAAGAGGGTAGAGGGCCCTGCTCATAGGAGCTTACATTCTAAAGACACTTAAAGGCTCATATATAAATATGCAAATACAGTATATTATTTATGTGTTCATTTATGGGCGGACAGGGCACCTTGCTGAAGAACTGCTGCTGATAGGATGTGTCTTACATAGTAAAAATTCAGAATCAAATTTATTTATTTACAAATTGCAGAGTTTTGGAACCATCATAATCTGCAAAGTTTATTGATTTTAAGTATTTTTCAACACAACTATCGGAGTAACAGTGTATTCTGCATGATTGTACTATAAATAAAATGTCACTTTTCTTGTCGCTTCTGGGATAACCCGGTGTATGCAGCTGTAACGTATAGCAGTAAGCTGTTCATATTTCACTAATTTGTTCTTAATTAATTGAGCTACAATTAAATCAATTAGCTGTATGGAATGGGGCCAGCACAAGGTACCAGCTAACTACTGTGCTTTCAAATGGGGATCAATATACAATATGAGCTGGTACAGAATCGTCTTCTATCAAACTTACCGTCCCTTTTCCTAGTACATATTGAAAATCAATTTATCTCTGTGTTGTGACTAGTACAGCTTTTTTACCGAAATTCCAGGTCTGACCCGGAGGTTGGAACAGGGTTCCAATCCGGATCAGACCTGGAATTTACCCGGCGCCGACCCAGTATATTCCCGAGTATATTCCAGAGCCGCAGCGCCGTTCACACCGGAGCCGGGTCTGCAAAGACCCTGCTTTTTCTGCGTTGTAGTGGACTCTTGGAGATGACGTCATCTCCAAGCACCACTGAAGCTGGCCAATCGGCAGGTATGCGGCACGATCCAGGTCACCGTGACCCGGATCGCGCCGTTTACACTGCAGGGTTTCACGGGTTATTCCCGTGTTAAACTCTGCACGTTACCTGGGTTGGATTGCAGGGTCACTTGACCCGGCAATCCAACTCTTTCCCTTTTACACTAAGGAGCTACCCGGGTAACCCCTGCCATAACCCAGGTTTTAGCTCTGGTGTAAAAGGGGTATAACAGTGTATATCACAGGGCTCCTTCCCATTAGGCCCTCTAGTGAAGGTGTCTATGGTCCTCACATGTCTAGTAAGAAGCATTAGCTAGTTTGAGGGGAGAGGGATTTTTTTGGGGGGGAGTACAGGGGCAGCGATCATGGTAAGCTATTATATGTTTCAGTTGGGGCAGTCTGTCTGAGCTTAAAGGGTGTTTTTTCTGGATGTTGGGATCATTTCACTATCTAAGTCTCCTGCACTGTGGAGCATTGGAGCAAGTCCGGAAGTCTTGGCGGGCAGCAGAAGATACTAGCACTGGCCCTGGATATATATATATATATATATATATATATATATACTGGATAATGCTTGCAATGCTGTATACAGATGTGTCCTGATACATCATTACAGCAGTGGCGCCAAACAGCCCCTCTCGGCGCTCCAGGTCCTGTGCGACGCTGCTACTGTAGCTCTTGGTGTCTCTATTGCATTTTTCTTTGCCAAAAATGCATCTTAATAGCAATGTGATGTGACTGGGATGCACCAGCAGACTGCGCTGATTAATTTGTGTATCTGTGTGTGAATGAGTCTCTGAATCTATATATGCAGTGCTACGATGTACCGGCCGCAGTTTTTTTCCACGCTAGTTACATGTGGTTCATTTACAGACTCAGTCACACACAGATATAAAAGTGTCATATATCAAATTAATCAGGAAAGTCTCCAGCTTTCCTTTCTCTCCCGATTTGGCCCGCTGTCCCCATACACTAGTATCACAGATATCTCCTGTATACCTTTCTCTCCCGATGTGGCCCGCTGTCCCCATACACTAGTATCACAGATATCTCCTGCTTACCTTTCTCTCCCGATGTGGCCCGCTGTCCCATACACTAGTATGGGGACAGAATTCATCAAGCTCTGAAAGTACAATATTTTCAGAGCTTGATTACAGGAGCATTCGCCATCTTCATATGATGAATGCTCCCACTGCCCACTTCTCTATGGGAAGGAGTCCCGGATCGCGAAAAGTGATCCTTTCATATCCCTCTGGCCCTGTCCGTCTCCTTCAGCCAGACGTCAGGGCTCTTGTGCGCATGTGTGACCTGTAGGTCATGCATGTGCACTTGTCTCACTGCTCCGAAAGGAGCAGTGAAGCCGCTCGCAGAGACTGATGATTTTTGGAACAGCTGTCTCCGCGCCGGAGCAATAATGAATTGCTCCGGCACTCGTGGCGAGTTAGTATGTTAATTATTGGGGTCCGTTCGGACCCTGATAATCAACGTAATGAATAGACCACAAAATTATGCAGTTTTTCTATTTTTATATTTTTAGGGAGACATCAGGTGTAGGGGGTTTATGCACGCACACGCCACTGGTCACACCCACAAAGTGCTAGCCACACCCACACAGCACTGGCCACACCCACACATCAATGGTCACACCTCCTCTGCTTCTCAGTATAGGCCCTTCATAGGCAAACGCAGGGGGTTTCCAGTTGCCTGGAAACCCCCCAGCCCACAGTATGACTATAATAGAAATAGTAGTACAGAATGTTACTAGTGCTACATGTTCTTCCCAGTATCACAAATTAAATAATTAGCACCACCTGTGGATATTTCAACATGTGTCAGCCAGTAATAAATACATCTGTGCACCAACTAGGAGATCTGGAAAACATGCAGGGTTAGGGATGCACTGCTATAGGCCTTCAATAGGGTTAATTATTAATACTGCATAAAAATACACTATCCAGTACATATATGTCCAGGGCAGTGTTAGGTTATTCTGCTGCTCCCCCAGATTCCCGGACTTGCGCCAATGCTCTGGAATGGTGCCCACAACTGAAATAAAACCATGCAGCTCAGAAAGGATGGCCCTAATGCAGCATCTAATGTCTTACTGTGATCGCTGGTCCTGTATATGCTGGGATTATGACACACAATACACTTTGTATGACACATATAATGGTTACTGTGATCGCTGGTCCTGTATATGCTGGGATTATGACACACACTACACTTTGTATGACACATATTAAAGCTCATAACGGTCCTTATCAAACATAATCATTTGGTATTGGAAGAGGTGGGAAAAGAAATAGAGGGATTGGGGAGAAAACTTACATCTTGGGAACAAGATCTACAGTTCCAAAAAATTTTTGACCAGCATAAAAAGGATCTGGAAAGTTTCGAGAAGGTGATTATAGAAAGGAAACGTACTAAGTTTGCTAGGGACAAGAAGGATTTTTCATCAGGTCAAATCTTCAAATGAAATCAGAGAATAAGACCTACTTACCAGAGGAGTGTCAACTACAATTATTCTTCATCTGAAACTGAATCCTCGGGTACAGAGGAGTACCCCGATGTAAGAAGAGATTCCAGGTCCAATTCTCCTTACTCCACAGTCTCTTTTTTAGAGGATCTGGGAGACCCAAGAGGGAGTTATCACATAGGAGGACAATGAGGAGGGGGAGGAAGAAGAGGAAGAGGTACCCCAAAATGGGACCTACCACTACCACCCCGTCATTTGTCTGATGACATTTTATCACCGGCACAGATCTCTTTGCTGAAGAAAGGACTCTCTTTTTCCCCAATGACTAATTTCCATAGCTTTTCAAGGGAAAAAGACTTACATATATTTGGGAGGAAGCTTCTCCTAATAAAAAATTTCATTAACCAAAAGAAAAATAGAGAGATGATTAATTCTTCCACCCTACAGATGGAAGCAGTATCTTCACCTCTGAATATGGAATTTAATTCATCGAATCTGGAGAACACACAGGATTTGGAAATATTGGATATACTGGAAGAGCTGGTGGAAGAGTCCGTTGTAACACAGGAGACACGGAAGGTAAGACCAACTTGTAAAAAGAAGTTGACTTTTTTTTCCCCAGAGAATACCTGTGCACAAGTTCAGGTTTTTATGGAAGTGGTGTCCCGAGATCTGGATGAACTATTAAAGCTGAAACAACCTACAGTTTTTCAAAAGCATAACATCACGGAACCTGAAATAGAGGCATTAAAAATTATGAAGGATTGGAAACACATCATCATCAAGCCATCTGACAAAGGGGGTAATGTGGTACTATGGCCTCTGGAGATGTATGTGAAAGAGGTCTTCAGATAGCTAAATGACTCTACTTGTTACACTAGACTACTACTTAACCCCACAGAGAATTTCCACTCCCTTTATAATGGAATGATAGACGCAGCCTTACATGATGGCACCATTACTAAAGGTGAGTCTGAGTTTTTACAGGTCAAATCCCCAAAAATACCTACCTTTTATGCACTTCCAAAGGTACACAAGAATGTTAAAAACCCACCAGGCAGACCTATATTGTCAGGTATAGGTAGCCTGACTGAACAGGGTAGTAAATTTGTTGATATGCATTTAAGGGATTATGTGCTTACTCTACCCTCCTACCTCAAAGACACTAGAGATGTTTTACAGAAGATACATGGTATTAAACTGGAAGACAACCATTTACTTGCTTCCATAGATGTTGAGCCGCTTTATACCTCCATAAGACATCAGTATGGCCTTAATGCGGTCAAGTATTTCTTGGAAATGGATCATAGAAGGGAGTTTAATGATTTTTTGATTAAATTATTGTCCTTTATTCTCCACAAGAACTATTTCACATTTCAAGATAAATTTTACTTACAGACCAGGGGAACGGCCATGGGTTCCACTTGCGCTCCCACCTATGCGAACCTTTTTTTAGGGTGGTGGGAGCGGGAGGTGGTCTTTTCTGAAATTAATGATCAATATACCCAGCATGTTATACAATGGCTGAGGTATATTGATGACATCTTTGTGATATGGGGAGGAGGAGAACAAGAGTTCAAGGAATTTATGAAAGTTCTGAACATCAATAACTTAAATCTGAGATTCACATGAGTAACCAGCAAAAAGCAAATCCCTTTTTCGGATTTGGAGATAATCAAGGAGACAGATGGTGAAGTGTCCACCAACTTATTTAGAAAATCAACAGCTACTAACAGCCTATTAGATCAAAGGAGCTGTCATTTTCCATCTACTATCTCTAATCTCCCCAGAGGCGAATTTCTTTGCCTAAGGCATAATTGCTCCAATGCAGAGGACTATGCTAAGCAATGTGAAGCCATCTCCCTGAGGTTAAAGAACAGAGGATACAGTAACCGGTTGATAAAAAAAGCTAGATATGTGGTATCTAAGATAGGGCTACCCTAATTTTCCCCAAACCCAAACTACGGGATGAAGAAGAACAGAATGAACTAAGGTTTGTTGGGGATTACTGTAGAGAGTGGAAAAAACTGCAAGGCATTATACAAAAACATTGGCCAATACTTTTATTGGATGGGGATTTGAGGACATCTCCCAAGAAACGTCTCTATGAGTTGGAGAAGAGCAAGGAATCTAGACCTCCTTACTCACAGTCATTTTGAACAGTAAGAAACCCAAGGTTGTTGGTACTTACCCTTGTGGTAACTGTAAAGCCTGCGGACATATTACACCAATTCAGGACAAGTATGGCAATAATGTGTATATACGGGATTACTTCAATTGCAAAACCACTGGAGTCATTTATTGCCTTCAATGTGAGTGTGGCTACAGATATGTGGGAATTACAACATGAGCTTTGAAGTTATGTTTATTTGAACATGCAGGCAACATAAAGAATGCCCGGATGGATATTAATAGAATGAAGAAAATCACCTCTGTAGCCAGACACTTTTTACACAAACATGACAGCAACCCCAAAAAACTCAAAGTTTTCTGTTTAGAGAAAATGAAGATGGGAACCAGGGGAGGTGACTTTAATATGACTCTCCTACAAAAAGAAACAGAATGGATATTTAGATTAGATACCCTTGCACCTGGAGGGTTAAATGAATACAATAGTTACACTCCTTTCCTATAATAGGATACACTTAGATCACACCTACAACCCTACCATTTTTACTCATATTCCTATAGTCGTATAACATTCTAGACTAGGAGACTATTAATGAAGAAACCTCTTTCCCCACCTAAACTTCCCTTCCCCCCTTCTCTTTTCCCATTATACCTTTTTTCCTTGTCTAGTCTTCATTTTCTTATTGATCAATTAATATTTACTTACACTGAAGTTTGCACCCACACACCTTATAGTATCACCTTTCCTTGTTTCATGTGTTTTTTTCGTAAAAACATTTTTTTTGTTCAAATTCATTCACCTTGCATATTTTCAATACACATGTTTAGTTTATTTTATATTTATTTTTATTTTTCACTTTTCACCTGTAATTATTAGCACCACTATGTACACTTCATACACAATTTTACATATTTAAGTATTAAGTCATTAACATCACTACTTCTCTATATATATTATCACTATACGGACACCTATTCACTTCGTTATATTTTTTATACCCTATCATGGTTAATTATTTCTCATTTTAGTGTATCATTTATTTGTTTATATTATTATATACTTATAGCATATATATGTTGGTCTAAATTATAGTACTATTGTAATATTATTGCAGATGTATTTCTCTTTTATGGGAATTGAGAAGAGGGATTATTTGTGTTTTATTGGGGATAGGGTCTTATCTTATAAATTATAGATTTAAATTATGCTATTGATAATAACAATATGAATTATACACAACCTTATTATTTATGTTTGAGAACACCTATAGATATTTAGAGTTTATGGTTACTATGTTGTATGGTGGGACTATGTTTTGATTATTATTTCTTTATGCAGATTAGATCAGTTTATTTTCTTCACTATATAGTTTATCATTATATTGGACATGATTTCATGAAATATCCTATATAGGGGGAGTGTTCTTAATTGTTTCATTTTACTTCATCCATAATTATATATTTTTATAAAAAACTTTATTTATTATTTATAATATTTATTATTTTTTATTGTTTATTTATTTATTTTTTCATTATTTTTTCTTTATATAGATTCTTTTATTCTTTCTTCTTATTGTTATACTAAATCATTTTACAAATTTTGGGGGTACTTAAAATATCAGCGTCCCTTCCCTGTGAATCTGGTTTTCATAATAACTATACTTTCAAACAGCAACTACAGGGTTAATTTAGTAGTGCTTTCTAGTGTATTTAAACTAACTAATTGATGGTAATATCTATAGGCTGGTCAGCCTGTCTATCAAGATTAACATCAAGGGGATTGGTCAGCTTTTTTACATAGTACTATATTACCTAGGAAATCCCTTCCTTAGATCACCTCCGTGATCAAGCTTACGGCGAAATGCGCGTCGGGAGTAACGGGTGCCCGTGGCTGTACCTGTACGGCACGAGGCATCACTATAACTAGTTTGTACCCAGTGGTATTTCTTGCTTCACTCACTTACTGATCTCTGTTTGGAACCCGGAGGTGGCAGCTCACGAGCGGCAGTCTTGCGCGGTGAGGGTATCACGACAGCAAGGATTACATTAGCTGTGTTTTAAATATTATTTATTTATACAAGTGCTCCTTGCATCTGTATTAAAGCATGCTATTAGAGCATAGGTTGCACATTGTTTTACAATAACCGTGTTATCGGTTTTATGTGTGAGATTTGTCAATCTAGTATAGAGATTGCTACACACGTTTTTGATATATGTGGATAAGAGTGACTATGTTATATAATTTCGTGCATTCTCTGCGTGTTCTCACAATTTAAGAAGCTGCTCTTTAAGATAATTAATGTTTGCATTCCTTGGCACATATGATATCTACCGTGCTATCACCTCACAGCTGTATCCTGCACTTCTTAGGTATGGGTTATATTTACCGTAATATCACTTTAGTGCATAACATTTGTGCATAACATTCACATGTTATAGAATTGTATATATTTTTCTCCTGCCCGTTCTCACACCTCAAGAAGTTTCTTAGATGACTAATGTCTACATTTCTGGCATGTGCTATATCTAATGTGCTATTATTTATTGTATATATTTGTCTGTATATTTTTGGTTATTTTTTCATACTGGTGATTCATTGAAATTCTGCAGGTTTTAGGACTTTGGGTCTCATTCAGACCTGGCCGCAAGCGCCGATGCGCTTGCAACTGGGTCGATGGTCCCCACAGAGCATGCGCACGACAGAGCCGGCACCATCGGGCACATGCGTGAGACCCGGCTAGCGATGGGCGCTCCATCGCTAGGGGTCTTGTAGCAGACGGGGCAAGCTGTCGATGTTGAGTGACAGCTCACCCCGTTTGCTGGGCGGGCTGGGGGCGTGCCTGGCCAAACGGAGGCGTTCAGTCTTGATGATGTCAGTGGGGAACTTCCTGTTCAAACAGAGCAAGAAGTTCCCTGGGGCTTACGAGAGCCCAGACCCAACCTTAGGGTCTGGTCATAAGCCCCGATGGTCGCGATGGTGATGACCATTGCAACCATCACCCTGATTGCAAGATAAGCTGTGGGTGGTAACCCACAGCTTAGCTTGCGACCTGGAGGCAGCACTTCATAACAAGAAGTGCCCGCCCCCATTCAGAGGGAGTGATCGCTTCTTGCGATCGACTCTGAATGAGGGCCATTGTCCTTTTTGCTTAGTGGCCATAGTACAGTATTTTATTTATTTATCACGTTATTTGTGGGTTATATTATTATATATATATGTGTTTTTTTTCTTTGTTTTTTTCTTTGTTCTTATATAACCACGTAAGTGGGCATCAACATAATATTTGTTAAAACTAGGGATGAGCGGGTTCTGTTCCCTGAGAACCGAACCCACCCGAACTTCGGGGATCCGGGGCGATCCGAGCCCAAGCTCGGATCTCCCTGTCTGCCCCGGATCCCTCTCCCGAGGCAAAACCTCGAGATCTGCTGTCGGATCTCGAGGTTTTGCCTCGAGCGGCCATTTTAAAAAAAATGCCTTTGCCTTTAATGGGCAAAGTGCTGATTGGCTGACAGAGCCGTCTGGCACGGCTCTCAGCCAATCAGCATTATGGTGCTCATTTGCATGTAGCACGGACTCGTGAGATCCGTGCTACATGCATCTGTGTGATTGACAGTGACACAGAGCACAGATGGGTCAGTGAGACCCGTCTGTGCTGCTGTGTATTTCAATGACACAGATGCACGCACGGACCAGGAGATCCGTGCTACTTGCATCTGTGTCATTGACACAGAGCACTAACGGGTCCGTGAGACCCGTCTGTGCTGCTGTGGTAAAAAAAAAAAAAAAAAACCTGTGTAAAAAAAGAAAAAAATGGCGTGCACCCCCCCAAAAAAGAGCAACCAGCCCCGGGCATTAGTAACCCAGTGCTGGGTGTGCTTAAATACAGGGGACAAACGACGTAGGGGTCCCCTGTACTTAAGCACAACCAGCACCGGGCTAGTCAGAACCAGCGCTGGTTGCCAAAATACGGGGGACAAACGACGTAGGGGTCCCCTGTATTCTGCGCAACCAGCTCTGGGCTCTGATCCGGTCCTGGTTCTGGAAATATAGGGGACAAAAAATGAGTAGGGTTCCCCTGTATGTTCCAGAACCAGCACTGGACTTTTTCTAGCGGGGGGCTGATGCCACAGCCAGGGGAGCCCTTTCACCGGGCCCCCCAGCCGCAGCATCAACCCTGACCGCTAGTCAGCCCAGGCCGGGGATCCCTGGAGAGCTGGGGACCCCCCCAATAAAGGGGTCACCCTCTCCAGGGCACCCCAGGCCCAGGCTGATAGCCCGGGGCTATCCCCGCCACCCCTGGTGGTGGTGGGTGGCGGGTTGATTGTGTGGTGTGGTGTAAATAAAGAATATCAAACATTGTCTTTACAAGTAGAACTGCAAGTCCCAGCAAGCCTGCCCCGCATGCTGGTACTTGGAGAACCACAAGTACCAGCATGCAGGGCATTAAGGGCCCACTAGTACCTGTAGTTCACCTGTAAAAAAATGTTTAAAAAAAACACAGGACACACACACCGTGACAGTATAAGTTTATTAAACATACATACACACACACACACACACATGTACACATACTCACCTATGTAACCCTGTAGCATCGGTCCACTTGTCCGGTAAAGTATCCATAGGGGACCTGTGAAAAAAAACATACTCACCATCTCCTATGCGAGGTTCTGTCCTCTTCGTTCCAAAGTAGGCATCCCCGGACTTGGCAAAAAAAAAAAACGAAAACGCGATCCACGAACTTAGTACCGTTCTATAGAACGGTACTTCCCGAATGAGAGCTTAGCGGCGGGGTATCACCATGGAAACCCCGCTGCTAAGCGTTCATTGGCTGAGAGAGGCCATCTCCCGTCTCTCTCAGCCAATGAACGGCTCCCTCCATTGTAGTCAATGCTGGGAGCCGCAAGGTTATTAAAGTTTACCCTGTGGTTCCCACCATTGACTACAATGGAGGGAGCCGTTCATTGGCTGAGAGACGGGAGATGACCTCTCTCAGCCAATGAACGCTTAGCAGCGGGGTTTCCATGGTGATACCCCGCCGCTAAGCTCTCATTCGGGAAGTACCGTTCTATAGAACGGTACTAAGTTCGTGGATCGCGTTTTCGTTTTTTTTTTTTTGCCAAGTCCGGGGATGCCTACTTTGGAACGAAGAGGACAGAACCTCGCATAGGAGATGGTGAGTATGTTTTTTTTCACAGGTCCCCTATGGATACTTTACCGGACAAGTGGACCGATGCTACAGGGTTACATAGGTGAGTATGTGTACATGTGTGTGTGTGTGTGTGTATGTATGTTTAATAAACTTATACTGTCACGGTGTGTGTGTCCTGTGTTTTTTTAAACATTTTTTTTACAGGTGAACTACAGGTACTAGTGGGCCCTTAATGCCCTGCATGCTGGTACTTGTGGTTCTCCAAGTACCAGCATGCGGGGCAGGCTAGCTGGGACTTGCAGTTCTACTTGTAAAGACAATGTTTGATATTCTTTATTTACACCACACCACACAATCAACCCGCCACCCACCACCACCAGGGGTGGCGGGGATAGCCCCGGGCTATCAGCCTGGGCCTGGGGTGCCCTGGAGAGGGTGACCCCTTTATTGGGGGGGTCCCCAGCTCTCCAGGGATCCCCGGCCTGGGCTGACTAGCGGTCAGGGTTGATGCTGCGGCTGGGGGGCCCGGTGAAAGGGCTCCCCTGGCTGTGGCATCAGCCCCCCGCTAGAAAAAGTCCAGTGCTGGTTCTGGAACATACAGGGGAACCCTACTCATTTTTTGTCCCCTATATTTCCAGAACCAGGACCGGATCAGAGCCCAGAGCTGGTTGCGCAGAATACAGGGGACCCCTACGTCGTTTGTCCCCCGTATTTTGGCAACCAGCGCTGGTTCTGACTAGCCCGGTGCTGGTTGTGCTTAAGTACAGGGGACCCCTACGTCGTTTGTCCCCTGTATTTAAGCACACCCAGCACTGGGTTACTAATGCCCGGGGCTGGTTGCTCTTTTTTGGGGGGGTGCACGCCATTTTTTTCTTTTTTTACACAGGTTTTTTTTTTTTTTTTTTACCACAGCAGCACAGACGGGTCTCACGGACCTGTCATTGCTCTGTGCCAATCACACAGATGCATGTAGCACGGATCTCCCGGGTTCGTGCTACATGCAAATGGGCACCATAACGCTGATTGGCTTCCTGTCTGCCACTGCAGTGCCACTCCTAGATGGGCCACGTGTTTGTGCCGCCCCCTTGTGTCGCTTAGCATAGTCATCCAGCTACCTCGGTACAACCTTTTGGCCTAAAAACAATATTGTGAGGTGTGAGGTGTTCAGAATAGAGTGGAAATGAGTGGAAATTAATGTTATTGGGGTTATTAATAGCGTAGGAACAAAAAAAGGCCCATTTATGTGATTTTAGCGGGTTTTTTTATTTTTTAAGAAAAAATCCAGATCCAAAACACAAAACCCAGAACCCAAAACACGGAAGGGTGGTTTTGGCAAAACCAATCCAGATCCAAAACACGAAGAAAGATCCAGATCCAAAACCAAAACACAAAACACGAAAAGTGTCCGGTGCACACCCCTAGTTAAAACAGTGCAATCCGCTTAACAGGCAGACATCATAATTACATTTGTGTCTATATTGTCTCATTGGTACTATTTTATGTGCATAGGTAACACGTCATAAAGTGTATACATAGTTAATAGATACCTACATGAAAATCGCCTATACCATGTAATAAAGCTATTAGGCAGATATGAGAGCTGTACGGGGTTTTCATTGTTTATATTTTGTTAATCCTATATGAGATCATCGTCTCCTTTTATTGTTTCTTTAACTGCGGACAATCTCATTTGAGTAGTTCTCTCATTGGGTGTCCAATGCATGGAGTATGACACTCAACAGTAGAAATGAAATGTGAGTAACGTCCCCGTTAAACTGTTGTTTCTAAGGGCAACCTGCTCTCCGGTAATCTCTCACTCTTCATAGATAGCATTTAGCAGAGGTGAGGAGAAGCAGAATGAGGAGTAGCAGTCCTATGCTCTGACTTTTCTTATTATAATCCCACACCCAGAATTAACATGGATGATGTAATAATGGGTACAAACTGTTATTTAGTAGGTAATAGGTATATAATTCTTTATTGATAAATTGACAGTATTATATTCGCTACATTATATTTCGCCAATAAGGAGGATATTATACTTGCGTCTCCATCTGATTTGAGAATATTGCAATATTTATCTTAGTGCAAGTAGTTTTTTTGTTATGTGTTGTGTGTGTTTTTGTATGTTATAATTTGTGTGTCTATTGGGTAAGATATGGTCGTCCATTGTTATATGACCTATTGTTTTAGTAATTTTTATTAAAAGTTATATTTTAGGGGTATTTATATATGTACTGTATTCCTGCCCCCCTTTTTTTCATTGACCACAGAGTGCTCACCAAACAGTTTCTTTTTCTTTCCCTTTTCCGTTTATATTACATTGCATATAACTCTAGTGAGCACCGCCACTTTTTCTATTATAAGTATATTCCATTTATACTATATTTGATAGTGTATACAGTGGCCTTGTCATCATATGTTCAATATATACTACTCTACAAGAATAAGCCTGTGCAACGTATTTCCCCTTCCCCAAATTCCCTTTTTTTATACATACTAAAGCTGTTTAAGTACTAATTCTGACCTCTTCATGGACTGGCCACTCTCTAAAATCAAGCATTTGGAAACCCCCCCTATAGAAATCCTGCATTTGCCAGTGCCCTTGAACATTTTCTGTTCTAGGCCCATGTGGCCCTGAGTGCATGTTTTCCAGATCTCCTAGTTGGTACTCGGGTGTATTCATTATCGACTGACACATTTTAAAAGATGGTGGTGTAAATTATTTCAGTTTTCATTATCTCAGTTGTATTACTGAGGAGATCTGTAAAACATTTCTGATGTACAGTATGTGATGATTCTTTTTATTGTCTTATATATAAAATTCATTGGTCTGTTTATTTGTTTGTTTGTCTGTCCGGTTATGTATTCGGACACCCTTTCACCGATTGGGATGAAACCAACACAAGGTGCTCCAGTTGGATCCTGGGCAGGTTATAAAGTGGTCAGAGTTCCGGTCGGACCTCCCGTTGGTGTACGCTGGACAGAACATTGACCCGGGGAGCATGTTCCTGGTCTTCCATTGGAAATATTTTGATGCAAACTTCACGGAGGGGTGGCAACTGGTCTGAGATGCCTATTGGAGTGGTTGGGGTCCTGGTTGGAACTCACAGCTGAATGCATCTGGGAGAAAGTTCCTCATGGGCGTGTTGGTAGAGCTGCTAATTATTTTTAAAATGTTGACAGTTACATCCAACTCATTGATAACTTAATAACTTGAAGATTCAAACCCGGGGAACGCTGGGTACTTCAGCTGGTATTATATACTCGTATTCTCAGCACTGCACATAAACTGTGATTTTATTTCCTAAATTTTATATTTATTTATTGTTTTAAAAATACAATATATATTTTGCCACATGGTGTTGGCAGCCAGATGTCTTATCGCCTCAGCGTGGAAGAAAACAGGGGCCCCAACCAACTGGGGAGGTCCTAGCTAAGATGTGGCACTTTCACTCTATGGAACAAATGACAAGTATTTTACGGGGTTGTTCTAAGAGTTTCACTAAAATATGGGAGCCGTGGACCTCACACCTTCAGGTCTACCTCCATACGTTTAACTGATTTTTATTAAAATTAAGCCAGGACTTCCGTGACTCGTACACTTTGCCATCCATGTGCAGGTGGTTCAGCGGAGTCTGCTCCTCCTTTCCCTCTCTCTTCTTGTCTTCTCTTTTTGCGCTTTTCTTTTTCTTCTCTTCGGCTACTTTGTTTTTTATTAAAAAAAAATTAGTTGAGATTGGAAAACTCTAGTCACACGACTGTTGCTTTGTCGACACTTGTATCTGACAACTTACTGATTTTACCTATGTTATTGTTGTGTCATATTTTCCCTCTTTATACCTCTGTGTAGGTCACTTATGTACGGCCGTTTTTTGTTTTTCAATAACATTTGTCTTTAAAAAATAAATAAATACGACATTTATACCTATTAGATGCCTTTAAGTATATTGTGATTTATTTCTGCCGTGGCAAGGTATGGCAAGCCGAGCTATGCATAGACTTCACAAAATTTGCATCTAATTTCGCTCTCGCTTCCCATCAGACTCTCCACCTCTCTTCAATCCTTCAAACGGGCTCTCAAGGCCCACTATTTCATCAAAGCCTTCCAGCTCTCATCCTAACTTGCTACTACATACTCCTTCCTCCCTGCTTACCCCATCTGTGTCACCCGTTTGTCTGTCCCTCCTCCTTAGAATGTAAGCTCCTATGAGCAGGGCCCTCTACCCTCTTGTGCTTCTCCTTACTCTACCTTCATCTACTTCTTACTCTCTACCAGGGCACCTAACACTTGGCTGCTTTGCATTGTTGCTTATCTGGGTGTTATGGTCACGCATGTAGCAATGTATATTATCCATGTCCTGTAGTGTATTGTATTGTACTGTACTGTAAGTCACTGTAAATCAACCTATTTGTTTATGTATTTTGTAAGGCCCTGCGGAACACTTGTGGCACCCTATAAATAAACGATAATAATAATAATAATCTAATTTGCATCACTAATGTAACATAAAGTACAGTGCACAGGTATAGTGCACACTGGTGCGTGCACTGTGCTCAGCTGAATGGTGCACATTACAGCTGTATCTAACTGCTAAACACTACGTTACAGTGTCACAGCTGCTGACTCTGTAACGTAGAACTTGGCACGCAGATGCGCCAGCATCCGCACTGAGAATATAGGCGTGCCGTATATCATTTTAATCAGCAGAAGCTGCTCTTGGAGCAGACGCTCTTGGAGAAAAGACGCTCTGCACTACAGAGTCGCACGGCGCTCACGTGTTATGTGTAACGCGACTCGCCGTCCCCGGAGGATAGATGTATGTGGACACATTAGTACCTAGTACACTACTGTATAAGCAAATTTGTAGGCGGCTCCAGTGCAGGAAAAAAGTATGAAAGTCTGGGAACCGCCATTGCAGAGTGTCTGTGTCGTACCATGCGTCTTACGCCACATAGCATCTGTCAGTTATATTGTTTTAGTCTTGCAGTTGGAGGTGGGGATGTAATAATATTATACAGTCAGAAGGTCCTTAGATCATAGACTCGCTGAGAGACTAGCTGCCTGCCCTGTTATAATCATACCCCATACAGAGCCAAACGTCTAATCTGCTAACACATTGCCCATAATTAGATTTCGCCACAGCTCCCAGGGAGAACACTTTGGGTGTGTGGTTTTTTTCCATTCTGTAAAAAGTTTCCATAACAGAGTATTTGGCCACGTGCCCTGGCCCACATACCGATCCATAATAGCAGGTTAGCAGTAGTATACAGTATGTATGTATGGGCGGGAAGTTAAGTTTTTGCTAGAAAAAGATACTGATTTATAATATTAGTAATCAGGTGACTGGGACATAGTTGGTGGTTTTGGATAATTCCTTCTACATTATATTTGTATTAAAGATACAGAATGAACAACTGTGAATTTAAAGACAGCGAGTGTTACTGAGATGTTACATAGTGTCAGTAAGTATATAGTGGAAGCCTTGATGTGGTTAGACACGAGGACTTCATAGGCGATGGAATTAAGGGCCTGATTCGCTACGGAACGCAACTACAAATGCAATAGCGATTACGCACGCAGTTCAACTGCGATAGTATGCTAATTCATTGCGATTGCTAAGGCGTGCTGAACTATATGAGGATGCCCACTTTACCTTACACACATCCGTAAAGTTTAACAAGACTGCAAAACCATCGGTAACATGGAGCACCATCGCAGCCGCACGCAGACTTGCACAAGGTCTGACCTTACTCAGAAATTGCTAACCTTCCACGCACGCTATCAGGCCTCAGGCTGCGTATGGCACCGCAGTGGATAATTTATGCACGCCCCTGTGTTCGGTCGAGCACCCCCTCAATACCACCCACAAATGGCAGCTCCTGTCAATCACTCTGCATAGTCACTGCAATCACAGTTCCGATCGCAGTGGCAGGTTCGTGCATGCGCACTGCGATGCAAACGCATGCGCAGTATGCAACAATCGGCCTGATTTCATGCATATTAGCAACTGCGTTCCTTGCTGAATCAGGCCCTAGGTTACTGATTATTTAAAAATGATGGGCACAATAATAATTTAAATGATCATGCTGCCGTATTTGGGATTTATTTGACGGAAGAGTGTTTATTTTGTGGTGCACATCAGTTGGACTTACGAAAGGTCTGTGTATCACTGAGCACTTCCTTCTGCAGTGACTTTATAAGAAGTAGACTGCTGACTGACAGCATCAGTGGAATAGAAGCAGGTGGTATAAAGACATGGTGAGCAGTCTGTGTATCACTGAGAACTTCCTCCTGCACTCACTGTATAAGGAGTAGACTGCTGACTGACAGCATCAGTGGAATAGAAGCAGGTGGTATAAAGACATGGTGAGCAGTCTGTGTATCACTGAGCACATTGAGAGAGTGGCGCGGTGATAGGCTGTAATGTGCCTAGTATGGCCAGGGTCGGGCCTCTGGTTAGTTGGAGGAGTGTGAAACAACATGTTAATGTAATCAGTGGACCTGCAGCCACTTCAAGCTAAAAGTCTCCGGTTAAGCCCGGAGCTGGTGTCTAATCACATCGTGTGCCCTGTACGGTGCCAGCTACGTGACTCTGGTGCTCTGTGCCCGGGAAAGCATAGGAGGGGCCACCCGGAGCGCAGTGCTGTATTTGTGTCTCTTCTGCCTGTTTGTTTCCCGATGCCAGCCCTGCAGGATCTATACCCTCATCAGCCTCTTCCATCTCCAAGCACCAGCTCCACATGTGATGCCGGTGGTGTCATTGACCCGGCATTTGTGCTGGGTCGTGCCACCTGTCTGTGTGGGGTGTCAGACGGGTCGCGCCCGGGATGGGCATGTGAACATAATCCCTGGTGCGACCCGGCCATCCGAAAGAAAAGAGGTATAAGTGTCCCAGTCTAGATAGAAGAAAGTAAAGGTAATGGAGTCTGCTTTTGAGAGTGCCTAAAGCTTCTCCCATGATGGAATAGGAAGTGACATTAAACATGTAGTTACAATATCAGGAGATTCAGCGGTCCGGGCCATGCACTGCCCAGGTCCGCTAAGTCAGACACGCGTTTCACCTCTGGTGGCTTGACCATTGCCCATATACTCCTCCTAAATTTCTGAGGAAATCATTGGTACTATGATGCCAATGGGAACAAGGTAAATAAATGGTCCATATCCCCTCTGCTTATTACTTCATGTGGCATGTGACTGTTGTTGCCATTTTCAATCATTAGGCTGAAGACACAACCCAAGGGGAAAGGGTCGTTATCGAGCTTCTTTCTCAGTGCCTGCCACAGTGATCTGTGTTAAAAAAAACAACTCAAATATTATAGGATTTCTGCTTTAAGTGTTACATGTCCTGACAATGGTAGGGATTCACAGGAGTAATTTGGATATGAAGACACTTTCCTTTATCCACACATTTTGTAGTCCTTTTACTTTCATTGTTATCAACCTTTTATAGTGCCAACCTATCGTACAGTGTTATACAGTCCATGTACATCCTCCTCCTCTTCTATATGTCATCCAGTGTCTCTTTCCTTGTTTACAGCTCAGGGGCTGATGTGTTACACCTGTAATACTCCGACTGCCAGCAGCGAATGCAATGAAGAGACCAACTGCTCAGCCATGTCCTCCATGTTTGCTGTGTGTAAGACAATTACCATGTCTCCGGATGTGGGTAAGTGACCACCGATCGTGTCTCATGAGCTTCTAATAACCATAAAGGTCCCCGGTCTGCTTTACTGAGCATGTAACTGGAACTGGGAAAACTGGTTTGATGTTGTAAAAGAAAAACTAATAAAAATCAACAAATTAAAACTGTTGTTATTTTGTTTTTTTTAAATAGTTGAGAAATAAAATGTAGCAGAGAGATGGGGGAGGTGTATCAAACAAGAGAGAGACAGAGAGAGTGTTGAAGTTTCCCATTGCAACCAATTAGCTTCTAACTGTCATCTATCTAGCACATTCTATTAAAGGGGAGCAGTCGGGAAGCCAACGGACGAAGTCCCGACCACCGTCTTCCCGACTGTGTAATCCCGGCAAGGCACTAATGAGATGCGTCTGTCATTAGACCTACGCCAGGAGCCCGGCATACTTATCAAAGGTAAGCTGGGCGCCGGGCAGTGGCGGGCTGGGCCGGGGGGCAGGGTGCCATGTGCCCCCCGGACCACAGCGTCATGCGGGCCGCGGGCCTGTGTCACTGTGACACAGACTGCACCGCGTGTGTAGCGCTGACCGGATGGAGTTCGGCCAGCGCTACACAAGTGACAAACACACAGCCGCCGGCTCCGGCAGCTGTGTGTTTGTTGTAAGCAGCAGCCAATAAGAGTCTGTCAGACTCTCATTAGCTGCTGCTTCGCCCACTGCAGGAGCTGCTCCATTTTCCGGCTCCTGCAGTGGGCAATGGGAGAGGTGTCATAACGTCATATGACGTCTCTCCCATAATGCACAGCGGCGCGGCCCGGGAAGGACAGACAGAGGAGCGGATGGCGACGGCGGGAGCGGGGATTCAGGTGTTTTTTTTTTTCACTATGTGTGTCTACTGGGGGGGGGGGGCTGGCACTACAAGGGGGAGACCACTACTGGGGGCACCACAAGGGGGGAACCACTACTGGAGGCACTGCAAGGGGGGGACTACTACTAATGGGGGCAATACAAGGGGGGGGACTACTACTACTGGGGGCACTACAAGGGGGGGACTACTGGGGGCACTACAAAGGGGGAATCACTACTGGGGGCACTACAAGAGGGAGGGACTACTACTGGGGGCATTACAAAGGGGAACCACTACTGGGGGCACAAGGGGGGGACTACTACTACTATGGGCACTACAAGGAGAGGGGACAACTACTAGGGGCACTGCATAGGGGGGAGGGGACTACTACTAGGGGCACTACATAGGGGGGAGGGACTACCACTGGGGGAACTGCATCGAGGGACCACTGGGGGAACTGCATCGAGGGACCACTGCTGGGGGCTCTATAAAAAGGGCAATACTGGGGGTACTGCATAGGGGGGAGATTACAGCTGGGGCCACTATTTAAGGGGCACTGCATAAGGGTTACCACTATTGGGGGCACTGCATGGGGTGTGGACTGCTACTGGGGGCACTATATAAGGGGCTTACTACTGGGGGCACAAGGGTCACTGCACAGGGGGTACCACTACTGGGGGCACTGTATAAGGGGCACTGCATAAGGGATACCACTACTGGGGGCACTATATAAGGGGCTTACTACTGGGGGCACAAGGGTCACTGCACAGGGGGTACCACTACTGGGGGCACTGTATAAGGGGCACTGCATAGGGGGGATCACTACTGGGGGCACTACTGGAGGCCTGCATAAGGGGGTCCTCTCTTGGGGCACAGGGGGGCACTGCATATGGGCACCAAGACAGGGCTGTCCCTAATCTTTATTTTTACTTTACATTAATCCCATAAGGCCAGCCTCCTCCCTGGAACACTTGAGGGGGGGGCGCCGTAGCACGCACGTTCTTCAGGCACCCTGGCTACACGCTACTCCTCTGCCAGGGCCGCCTGAATGCATTTGCCCCCCAGGCTAAAAGTTGCCAGCCAGCCCCTGGCACCAGGCGCAGACAGCCGGGGGGGGGGGCTTAGGTTAGGGGCTCCTGGGTAGGACTTAGGGTTAGGCACCCCCCCGGGAAGGTTAGGTTTAGGCTAGGGGAACGGAGGGTTAGGCACCCACGGAGGGGGAGGTTAGGGTTAGGCACTCCCCCGGGAGACTTAGGTTTAGGCTAGGGGAAAGGGGGGTTAGAGTTAGGCACCCCGGGGGGGAGGTTAGGGTTAGCCCCCCCCCCGGGAGACTTAGGTTAAGGCAGCGGGGAAGGGGTGGTTAGATGTAGGCACTTAAGAGGGGGGTTAGGGTTAGACACTGGGGAGGGGGGGTTAGCTTTAGGCACCCTAAGGGAGGGTTAGGGTTAGGGGGGGTAGATTAGGGTTACTTACCTTTAGAAGCAGTCAGGATCTCCACCCCTGCCGGGCTAGCGCTGTCGTGATTTGCAGCCGGGGGGATTACATACCGATTCCCTATTAAATGACAGATGCTTTTTGGTTGTTATGGGCAACTAGTCCACTTTAGCTCTCTCTGAATCTTTCTACATCTCCCCCAGCACTGCTAAAAAAAAGTAAGTAATTGTTTCAATAATAAATAATTTTTAATGGGTGATTACTTTTACTGCAGCTATCTTGCAATGGCACCAAAAGTATAAATATGGTAGTGCTAGAAAGTTTATGAACCCTTTAGAATTTTCAGAATTTCTGAATAAATGTCAGCTTAAAAGTGCTCAGATCTACATCTAAGTCATAATAATAGATAAATAATAGACAAAAAAAACATAATAAAGCGCAAAAGGATATTTCATTAATTTATTCCAACATTAAATTACTTTGCAGAGTAGGAAAATAGTATGTGAATCCCTCGTATTCAGTCATTTGTGTGACCCCCTTAAGCAGCAATGACTTCAATCAAACAATGACGGTAATGGTTGATCAGTCCCGTGCGTCGCTTGGAGGAATTGTGGCCCATTTCTCATTACAGAACTGCTTCTGCTCATGGATGTTGGTGGGATTTCTTGCATGCCCGAAATCAGGTCCTGCCACCAATTTTCAGTTGGGTCAAGGTCTGGAAGTTTTTTCTCCTTTAACCATGACATTCTCCTGAGTAATTTGCTGGTACAATTCAGAACTCATAGTCCCATCATTGATGGCAAGCGGTCTGCCACCTCTGCATCTCACAGATGAGGCAAGGTTCTTATTTTGGGACATAGTGGTTATTTTTGTTCCATACATAACGTTTCTCATTTAAGCCAAATTGTTATTTTTTTTAGACTAGAGAGTAGTCTTCTGGCTCATCCAGAAGGTTTTTAGCAAACTATAAATGGTCAGCAATGTTCTACTTGGACGGTGATGGCTTCCTCCATGCTATCATCCATGTACACTGTTCTTGTTCAGTGTCTAGAGAATGCTGACATTAGCCAGTGCAAGAGAGGCTGGCAGATCCTTGGACATTACCCTGGGGCTCTGTGTTATCTCCTGGAATATTACTCTGTATGATTTGCTCTTGGGGTGGTTTGTGTTGGACAACTGCTTTGGGGAGAGTGACTATGGTGATAATATTTTCTCCATATCTACACAATCTGCTATACAGTGGACTGGTGAAGACCAAAGTCTTTATATTCTTATCCAGTCAGATGACCATTTACAACTTTTCTCTGAGCTCCTCAGAAATCTCCTTTGATCGAGGCACGGCATTGGTTCTCACACCAGACCATGTTTTGGTAGTGAATGTCTATCGTCCATTTATTGACACTCCTGACGCTAATTATCCCTTTAACTCTGTGATTCCCAAACTCGGACCTCTAGGCACCCTAACACTCCAGGCTTTAAGGATAATCATGCTTGAGCACAAGTGGCTTAATTAGTACCTCAGTCAATTCTGTGGCACTCTATCACTGTATGCTGGTACAAGTACTGCCGCGATGGTTGATAAATAGGCAAAAGCACAGGGAAGACTTAACATTCTCATAGTTATTTCCAGGTAGCAACCCCCTTATATTGATGACAATTTTAAAAAATCCCTATCGCCAACAAAAAACATTAATTTTCACCAGCAATAGTGGTTTTCATTTAGATAAATTTGTCCTTATAAGGCAATAAGTCAGACTTGTAAAAACATTTTGGTTGTGTATACTACACATCTTCCTCAATCCAGAACAGGGCAAAATAGAGAAAATCTTATGTAATCTATATAGGACGTATTTGAGGAACCTCTGGATGAAGCTTGAAGGACAAAGTTGTAGCATAATAGCGTCTACGCTTATCCCAGTATGGTATAATCTGAGATATGCTGTATTGTTGCAGGTTTTCCATTCACAGGGAATGAAATTGTGGTGCGGCAGTGTGCCCAGACCTGCATCCCTACCGGCCAGAACTGGATTGGAATTACCAAGAAAGTTTTATGCTGCAACCTGGATCTTTGCAACCGCCAAGGGCTCAATGGCACCACCACCGATAACTCCAGCACTGACTGTAAAGACAGTTCCGACGCAACTGTGACAGTCAGCTTTCTCATCACATCCGTTTCAGTTTTGGCCGTTATAACCTACACTGCATTGTAAGCGGCGGAAAGAATGAGTTGTACCAATGGCGTTAGTCTAATATTATTTCACTGTACATAAACTCATCTGTGCAATGTGAGCAGACAAACAACTGAGACTGTTATATACAATGTGCAGAACCGACCTTGTCGTATTATATGGTACAGTCTCAATATATTTATATATTTTATGTGTCCGATTCTCCATCATGTTCTGTAAATGTAAAATAAATATTACTGGTACTTATGTGTCTGATGCCCCAGTATGTTCTATAGGTGTAAAATAAATATTACAGGTACTTATGTAACCAATGTAATGTAGTCAATGTACTTATGTAGACAATAAAGCTTGCACTATAGGTGTAAAATAAATATTACTGCTACTTATGTGTCCGATGGGGATATGTTCAGTATCCCAGCACAGGGAATGCCGGCACTCAGAATACTGGTGCCGGAATCCCGAAGGTAAGTAGTGGGGGTTAGGGGGAGGGTTATGGGTTAGGCACTAGGGTGATAGTTAGGGTTAGGCACCAGGGAGGGATCGTTAGGGGTAAGGAGAGGGGGAGGGTTAGGATACCTACCAACAGATATCAGTATCCTAATCTTGTCGGGATGCCAGCGTCGGGAGTTTGAGCCTGAGGAAGCAGACGTCGGGTCTGAGAAACGCGTTGCTAGGTATACAAAACTTCCAACACTTCACTCATTCATCATTTTCTTCAGTTTTACTTTTTCTACATATATTTTAAAAAAAAATTACAAAAAAAAATTGGGGTTTTGTGATTGTTTATTCTTAAAAATTTTGCATTTTTTGCTATTTTTATTTCTTCTAAAGAAGATTGTATTTTTATGGTCTTTTTCTACTTTTTGGGGTCTGGTGTACTAAACACACCTTTATAAATGTCCAAGGCTCACACCATATCCCATTCAAGGTGAGTATATTACGGAAATGTGTAGGACCTTGTATTGGGTATATCAGAGGTGCAACTAGGGGGGGCTGGAGGGGCATGTGCCCCGGCTGATGGAGTTTAGAGTGTGCTGCAGGACTGGTTCCAGAGCAGAGGCCAGTCACAGGGTGAACTGCAGGCGCCAGCCGGGACATGGCCGCGGCAGCTACATACAGTCATCTGTCAGCCCAAGGAACCTGGCTGGCCAGATAAGGATCAGAAGTGGCATGGGATTTGTAGTTTAAGTTTTACTGCTCAGACTCTGAGCAGTAATAGATAAACTACAAATCCCATGAGGCATTGCCAGCAGGGACATCTTTGTATGGGCTTGCGCTGTGTCGGAAAATAGCCACCAGGACCCCCATAACTTGCACTGCAGCTGCTGGCCGGTAACAGCCGCCACCCTCCCGCCACTGGCTGGCAGCAGCCCCCCCTCTGCACCCTCGAATGTGCACTACACTGACTGCAGCCACAGCTGCTGAGCATGCAGCTCCACCCAGCCCAGGCAGTTCCCATGGGGCTTTGAGCTGGTCAGCCAGGTGACGTGCTGCTCTTCCCTCCATCAGTCCCAAATTTGTATTCCCCATCTAAAATATATGACGATTAGGAGCAAATGAACAACTTCATTGACAAAGATCAGTTTTGAACTCCGTAACCACCGCAGGACCACGGTGAAAATTGGGTCCAACGTCTATGACTCACTTCTAAAAGGTGAGTGTACATCCATCTCTCATGAGAAATACGATTTTTTACGTTTGTAAACTATATATTGTTTCTTTCTTTCACATATTCTTGAGAAAAAATACCAGGAAGACACAACTATAAATATATCATAGGAAGTGCCAGAACCACCCTGTAATCCCAAGTATTCTTTCCGAGGGTCCTTGATGAAAGCTCCTGCTGTTCCTGGCTGCATTCTAGGTCTGTTATTAGATCTTACAGGTAGCATAGCGACAGTCACGCGCATCTGTATCTGGCGTCGGGATTTTGACAGCCGGGATCCTGAGCACCGGTATCTCATACATAACCTGCCCCAGTATGTTTTATAGGTGTAAAATATATATTAGAGGTACTTATGTGTCCAATGCTCCAGTATGTTCTATAGGTGTAAATAAATATTACAGGCCTGTGTCTGATGCTCCAGTATGTTCTATAGGTGTAAAATAACAATTACAGACCTGTGCCTGATCCTCCAATATGTTCTATAGGTGTACTATAAATATTACAGGCATGTGTTTGATACTCCAATATGTTCTATAGGTGCAAAATACAGTATGTTCTATAAGTGTACAAAAATATTACAGGCATGTGTCAGATGCTCCAGTATTTTCTATATGTATAAATAAATATTACACGCCTTGTCTGATGCTTCAGTATGCTGAATAGGTGTAAATTAAATATTACAGGTATAACTATTACAGGCACCTGTCTGATGCTCTAGTCTAGTATGTTCTATAGGTGTCGAATTAATTATACAGGGATGTGTCTGATGCTCCAGTATGTTCTATAGATATAAAGTAAATATTACAGACATATGTCATATTCTCCAGTATGTTCTATAGGTGTACTATAAATATTACAGGCCTTGTGTGATGCTCCAGTATGCTCTTTAGGTTTAAAATAATTATTACAGGTATATGTCTGCTTCTCCAGTATTCTATATGTTTATATTACAGGCCTTGTCTGATGCTCCAGTATGCTCTATATCAGGGGTCTTAAACCTTTAAGGCAGTGTGGGCCACATTAAAAAATTAAACTACGGTATTTAAACTCTGCCCCCTCCTCACACAACTATGACCCATAACTGCCCCTCCTACAATTTTAATTATGTCCCGTAACTGCCCCCCTCTGCAGTGCCCTCAGTAGTGCCCCTTATACAGTGCCCCCAGTAGTGGTGCCCCCTATACAGTGCCCCCTGTAGTGGTCCTCCCTATGCATGGCCCCAGGAGTGGTCCCCATTATGCAGTAATTAAATTCAGGCATCTCATAGCTGTTTGAACTAGGGGTGAGCGGGTTCGGATTTCTGAAATCCGAACCCCCCCGAGCCCCCCCGATCCGAGTCCGATCCGAGTCAGGCTCGACTTTTCCCGCCTGACTCGGATCTGAAATCGAGACAAAACGTCATCATCTCGCCTTCCGAGTCTCGCGGGTTTTGGATCCTATATAAAGGTACCCGCGTCGGCGCCATTTTCTCACTCGGCTGTGGACAGTGAAGAGGGAGAATAGGAGTTAGGGCTGTGTAGTGTAGTGTAGTGTAGTGCTGCTGTTGTCCACTACTTCAAAGTCCATAGGGGCCGGCTGTGTTGTGCTGTGCTGCTGTTGTTAATAGGGGCTGTGTCCACTACTTCAAAGTCCATAGGGGCTGGCTGGACTGTGTTGTGCAGTCAGTTCTCCATAGGGGCTGTGTCCACTCCAAAGTCCTGTGCAGTGTCCCAGTCCTAAAGGGGTGCTCTGTCCATCAGGGGTGCTCCCCCCAAGTGCTAAAAAAATAATATATTTTCTGTGTTTGTGAATTGTGTGCGCAGTAGCCGCACGTGCATCAACAAAGTAGTGCCAAGCGTGCGCCTGTGTCATAAGTAAAGGGCCGGCTGGCTTGACCGTTAAAGGGTGCTGTAACCCCCAAAGTACACTCCAGTCCAAACCAAAAAAAAATTATTTTCTGTGTTTGTGAATTGTGTGCGCAGTAGCCGCACGTGCATCAACAAAGTAGTGCCAAGCGTGCGCCTGTGTCATAAGTAAAGGGCCGGCTGGCTTGACTAAGGGTGCTGTAACCCCCGAAAGTACACTCCAGTCCAAACCAAAAAAAAAATTATTTTCTGTGTTTGTGAATTGTGTGCGCAGTAGCCGCACGTGCATCAACAAAGTAGTGCCAAGCGTGCGCCTGTATCATAAGTAAAGGGCCGGCTGGCTTGACCGTTAAAGGGTGCTGTAACCCCCAAAGTACACTCCAGTCCAAACCAAAAAAAAAATTATTTTCTGTGTTTGTGAATTGTGTGCGCAGTAGCCGCACGTGCATCAACAAAGTAGTGCCAAGCGTGTGCGCCTGTGTCATAAGTAAAGGGCCGGCTGGCTTGACCGTTAAAGGGTGCTGTAACCCCCGAAAGTACACTCCAGTCCAAACCAAAAAAAAAATTATTTTCTGTGTTTGTGAATTGTGTGCGCAGTAGCCGCACGTGCATCAACAAAGTAGTGCCAAGCGTGCGCCTGTGTCATAAGTAAAGGGCCGGCTGGCTTGACTGTTAAGGGTGCTGTAACCCCCGAAAGTACACTCCAGTCCAAACCAAAAAAAAATATTATTTTCTGTGTTTGTGAATTGTCTGCGCAGTAGCCGCACGTGCATCAACAAAGTAGTGCCAAGCGTGCGCCTGTGTCATAAGTAAAGGGCCGGCTGGCTTGACCGTTAAAGGGTGCTGTAACCCCCGAAAGTACACTCCAGTCCAAACCAAAAAAAAAATTATTTTCTGTGTTTGTGAATTGTGTGCGCAGTAGCCGCACGTGCATCAACAAAGTAGTGCCAAGCGTGCGCCTGTGTCATAAGTAAAGGGCCGGCTGGCTTGACCGTTAAAGGGTGCTGTAACCCCCAAAGTACACTCCAGTCCAAACCAAAAAAAAAATTATTTTCTGTGTTTGTGAATTGTGTGCGCAGTAGCCGCACGTGCATCAACAAAGTAGTGCCAAGCGTGTGCGCCTGTGTCATAAGTAAAGGGCCGGCTGGCTTGACCGTTAAAGGGTGCTGTAACCCCCGAAAGTACACTCCAGTCCAAACCAAAAAAAAAATTATTTTCTGTGTTTGTGAATTGTGTGTGCAGTAGCCGCACGTGCATCAACAAAGTAGTGCCAAGCGTGCGCCTGTGTCATAAGTAAAGGGCCGGCTGGCTTGACCGTTAAAGGGTGCTGTAACCCCCAAAGTACACTCCAGTCCAAAGCAAAAAAACAATTATTTTCTGTGTTTGTGAATTGTGTGCGCAGTAGCCGCACGTGCATCAACAAAGTAGTGCCAAGCGTGCGCCTGTGTCATAAGTAAAGGGTCGGCTGGCTTGACCGTTAAAGGGTGCTGTAACCCCAAAAGTACACTCCAGTCCAAACCAAAAAAAAAATTATTTTCTGTGTTTGTGAATTGTGTGCGCAGTAGCCGCACGTGCATCAACAAAGTAGTGCCAAGCGTGCGCCTGTGTCATAAGTAAAGGGCCGGCTGGCTTGACCGTTAAAGGGTGCTGTAACCCCCGAAAGTACACTCCAGTCCAAACCAAAAAAAAAATTATTTTCTGTGTTTGTGAATTGTGTGCGCAGTAGCCGCACGTGCATCAACAAAGTAGTGCCAAGCGTGCGCCTGTGTCATAAGTAAAGGGCCGGCTGGCTTGACCGTTAAAGGGTTCTGTAACCCCCAAAGTACACTCCAAAACAAAAAAATATATATTTTCTGTGTTTGTGACTTGTGTGCACTGTGGCTGCACGTGCATCAACAAAGCAGCAGCGCCAAGCGTGCGCCTGTGTCCCATAAGTAAAGAGCCGGCTGGCTCATTTCTTAAAGGGTGGTGTAACCCACAAAGTGCACTACTCTCCAGCAAAAATAAAAAATATTTTCTGTGTTTGTGTGCGCTTTAGCCGCACGTATATATCAATATAACATAAATGGAGGACCAAACTTTCTCCGATAAAAATAAAATAGGGAAAGATCAAGAACCACTTCCTCCTAGTGCTGTTGCTGCTGCTGGGAGTTGTTCATCATCCCAGAGAGGAAGTAGGAACATCACTACTTTTACTAAACAATTGACCCTCCAACAGTCCCTAGCGATGAGGATGAAGTACGACAGCAGTCATCCTGAAGCAAAACGTATAACTGAGGCCTTGACTGCTATGTTGGTGTTAGACGTGCGTCCGGTATCCGCCATTAGTGCAGTGGGATTTAGACAATTGATGGAGGTAGTGTGTCCTCTGTTCCAAATCCCGTCTAGATTCCACCTGCATCCTCAAAGCAGCAGCGACAAGCGTGCGTCTGTCTGTTAAAGGGTGGTGACACCCTCAAAGTGTGCTACACAAACAATTAAAATATTGTTCTTTTTTTTTCTGTCTTTGTGAATTGTGTGGGCTGTAGCCGCACTTGCATCCTCAAAGCAGCAGCGACAAGCGTGCGTCTGTCTGTTAAAGGATTACATCGGTGACAGCATCCAAGTAGGCATGTCAGACAGTCCGTACCTGTACTGGCAGGAAAAAGAAGCAATTTGGAGGTCCCTGTACAAACTGGCTCTATTTTACCTGAGTTGCCCCCCCTCCAGTGTGTACTCCGAAAGAGTGTTTAGTGCAGCCGGGAACCTTGTCAGCGAAAGGCGTAGGAGGTTGCTTCCACAAAATGTGGAGAAGATGATGTTCATAAAATGAATTATCAACTCTTCCAGGGAGACCAGCCTCCAGAACGTACAGAGGGACCTATGGTTCCAGCTGGGACGAATTAATACTCTGTGAGGATGAGGATGTACACACTGAAGAGGGTGAGGAATCGGTGGATGAGGAGGATGAGGATGACATCTTGCCTCCGTAGAGCCAGTTTGTGCAGGGACACATTAATTGCCAGCTTGTTTTGTTGGGGCCCAAACGAACCAATCATTTCAGCCACAGTTGTGTGGCAGACCCTGGCGCTGAAATGATTGGTTTGTTAAAGTGTGCATGTCCTGTTTATACAACATAAGGGTGGGTGGGAGGGCCCAAGGACAATTCCATCTTGCACCTCTTTTTTTTCTTTGCATTATGTACAGTTTGGGGCCTAGTTTTTCAAACTGCCATCCTGTCTGCCACTGCAGTGTCACTCCTAGATGGGTCACGTGTTTGTGCCGCCCACTCGTGTCGCTTAGCATAGTCATCCAGCTACCTCGGTGCAACCTTTTGGACATAAAAACACTATTGTGAGGTGTGAGGTGTTCAGAATAGACTGGAAATGAGTGGAAATTAAGGTTATTGAGGTTAATAATAGCATAGGAGCAGAAAAACCCACAAATTCTATGATTTTAGCTGTTTTTATGCTTTTTTTCAAAAAAATACAGATCCAAAACACAAAACCCAGAACCCAAAACACGGAAGGGTGGTTTTGGCAAAACCAATCCAGATCCAAAACACGAAGAAAGATCCAGATCCAAAACCAAAACACGAAAAGTGGCCGGTGCACACCCCTAGTTTGAACTATCTATTATGTTTATATGTCTGATACTCCAGTATGTTCTATAGGTGTAAATAAATATTACAGACGTGTCTGATGCTCCAGTATGTTCTATAGGTGTAAATAAATATTACAGATGTGTCTGATGCTCCAGTATGTTCTATAGGTGTAAATAAATATTACAGACGTGTCTGATGCTCCAGTATGTTCTATAGGTGTAAATAAATATTACAGACGTGTCTGATGCTCCAGTATGTTCTATAGGTGTAAAAGTATATATTACAGACGTGTCTGATGCTCCAGTATGTTCTATAGGTGTAAATAAATATTACAGACGTGTCTGATGCTCCAGTATGTTCTATAGGTGTAAAATAAATATAAAACACACAGAGGAGAACCTCACCAGGCGCTAGCGTGACTCAAAACTCTTTGCAATTAATTAAATAATTTCTGATACTTGAATATTGGTTGCTGCTGCTATGTATAAGGGGCTGGACCTTATGCAAAAGTTCAACAGAAGAAAAATCAAAAGGAAGAAGCGCTACCCAAAATTAGAATCACAATTTTAATCAAATTAAAACAGAATTAATATAAGTTAAAATTGATTGAGCATAAAAAGTTTCAGCTGATGCAATTAACAATCTTTACATGAATAAATAACACAATATTGAGGTACAGAAAATCAATGCAATAAAAACTGTATAAAATAATATATGCAATTGGCTACATAAATGGTTAATTCCTTCGATCTCCCATTCAGATATGCGACTTAGAACCAATGAATAAAGGAAAATCAGCCCCTTGTTCGTGGCTGAGAAACGCGTCAAGCTCCACCCCCTCTGGTTGTTCACCACTAAGGACGTTACCTGGCTAACAGCTCTCTCCCATCAGAGCGGGCATCAGCCTCCTGGACCGCACCAGCGTGCTGTTCCTACGGTTCACACCGTTCACTAGCAGCCAAACTTCTCTGGATTAATCATCCATTATTATAGAGCATTATAGACCTCCGGAGGTCCCCGTCTAAGGTAGCGGTAAGCAGCACTCACCAACACACTGAACACTGTCAATAGCTGTTGAAATATTAACATCTTATATGTCAAGCTGCTAGTTTGATCACAAAAGTTTGATACATGCAATCTAAGGTGAATTAATCCACACTAAAGGCCCCCATACATCAGAGATTGATTGCAGCAATCGTGCAATTTGCAATCGATTGTGTATAAAAATCTTTCCCTTTTTCAATCGATTGGAGAATTGCCACAATCGATTGAAAAAGGGAAAGATTTTTATACACAATCGATTGCAAATTGCACGATTGCTGCAATCAATCTCTGATGTATGGGGGCCTTTAGTTACATTCATCTGTACCCGAATCTATTAATTGATTGCAGTCTGACAGCTGCAGGATGAAAGATTTGAACTAGTGTTTCGGTTGCCAGCAGATTAAAACATCACAGGTGTTTTTTTTTATCAAATTGTGTCTGCATCTTGTCACAAATACAGTGCTGCGAGACTTTATCAAGAAGAAGGAAACTGCACAAATTGACCTATTATGAGAAGTTCCCAAATTTAATTAATTAATTGTGTTCACATTTAGGCCCTGATTCAGAGCTGAACGCTCTGACCAGAGCGCTCGTTCTGAATCAGGGCCCTCCTCCATGAAAATGGAGCGTCCTCCTGGACGCTTGTATAGCTGTGGGTCACCACCCACAGCATATACGAGCGTCCAAAAAGATGGTCGCGATGGTCTTGACCATCGCGACCATCGGACTTGCGACGGAGACCCTGCGGTAGGGTCTCCCTGCCACAAGCCCTGGAGTGATTTTGGCTCTATCAGAGCCAAAATCACTCCCACTGAGATCACTAGTGATGTCAGTGGGGCCGGCTTCAGACGGTAGGCGTTCCCATGGGAACGCCTCCGTCTGGCAGGCACGCCCCCGGCACGCCCACCAAAGGGAGCGTGCTGTCAATCAACATCGACAGCACGCCCCCTTTGGTGCGAGACCCGGAGCGATGGAAAGCGCGTCGCTCGTCGGGTCTCGCGCATGCGCAGTGGGGAACATCGACCCGCTTGCGAGCGTACTGCCGCTCGCGAGTGGGTCTGAATGACCCCCTTAGAGCTCTATTTATTAACATTATTTTGACTAAAATAAAGTGAATAAGGCTGTTTTGTGTTTTCACACCCTTTTCACATTATTTTAGTATCACCTATAGTTATTACAGGGCAATTGGAGTAGAATTCGTAAAATTCTGCTCCAACCCCTAATTATCACATATTTTTAGTAAGTAGATGGCATTTCCCATATCTGTAATGGGAAATGTGATCCGACCACAGTTACTAAAAATAAATTGTAAAAAAATATCGGGGAAAGCCCTGTGATAATAACGTCACCTGGAGGTGGCGTTATCCAGGGTCTCCCCCGGTTACCGGACTCCTGCTCCGCTTTAATGGGGAGAGCAGAGCCGGGAGTCGGTCCCTGTAATCAGCTGTGTGGTCTAAACAGACCGCAAGCTGATCACTGTAAAAAAAAATTGGTAAAAAAAAAAATTCACTTACCTGACTCCAGGGACCGGTGATCGGGCATTCGGTGATGACTCCCCTCCGGTCAGCTGGTCTCCCGGATCATGCAGGTAAGTGTAATTAAGGGAGGAGGGGTCGCGAGGGGGGATAGGGGGGGTCGTGGGGGTCCGCGATCACGGGGAGGGGCTTTGTGCTGGGGGCGGGCCTTAGCGCCGGGGGGGTAGCAGCGGCGGTCGGTCGGCGCATGCGCGGGCAATTAATCATGGTATTTTTTGCAAAAATACTGTGATAAGGCTGCGAAGGGGATTCGCTGGGACAGAGCTTTATCGCAAGCTCTGTCCCTACAAGGGATTTGTAGTAAATCCCTGTGATATTGCCTGAATTCGCAATGCGAATTCAGTCGTTAATATCACACTACAATCTGAATTCAATATGCGGATTGTAGTAAATAGAGCCCATAATATTCTCCTTCAACAAGGGATTTTTACCACTCTAGGAACTGGAGGATTCCCTCATTAAAATAGATCTAGGAATTGTGGCAGATTTTCCTTTATTCATTGGTTTTAAGTAGGGGTGAGCGGGTTCGGATTTCTGAAATCCGAACCCCCCGAGCCCCCCCGATCCGAGGCCGATCCGAGTCAGGCTCGACTTTTCCCGCCTGACTCGGATCTGAAATCGAGGCAAAACGTCATCATCCCGCCTTCCGGGTCTCGCGGGTTTTGGATCCTATATAAGGTACCCGCGTTGGCGCCATTTTCTCACTCGGCTGTGGACAGTGAAGAGGGAGGGTGGGAGTTAGGGCTGTGTAGTGTAGTGTTGTGCTGTGCTGCTGTTGTCCACTACTTCAAAGTCCATAGGGGCTGGCTGTGTTGTGCTGTGCTGCTGTTGTTAATAGGGGCTGTGTCCACTACTTCAAAGTCCATAGGGGCTGGCTGGACTGTGTTGTGCAGTCAGTTGTCCATAGGGGCTGTGTCCACTCCAAAGTCCTGTGCAGTGTCCCAGTCCTAAAGTGTCCATGGGGTGCTCTGTCCATCAGGGGTGCACCCCCAAGTGCTAAAAAAATATATATTTTTTCTGTGTTTGTGAATTGTGTGCGCAGTAGCCGCACATGCATCAACAAAGTAGTGCCAAGCGTGCGCCTGTGTCATAAGTAAAGGGCCGGCTGGCTTGACCGTTAAAGGGTGCTGTAACCCCCAAAGTACACTCCAAACAAAATAAAAAAATATTTTCTGTGTTTGTGAATTGTGTGCGCAGTAGCCGCACGTGCATCAACAAAGTAGTGCCAAGCGTGCGCCTGTGTCATAAGTAAAGGGCCGGCTGGCTTGACCATTAAAGGGTGCTGTAACCCCCAAAGTACACTGCAAACAAAATAAAAAAATATTTTCTGTGTTTGTGAATTGTGTGCACTGTGGCTGCACGTGCATCAACAAAGGAGCAGCGCCAAGCGTGCGCCTGTGTCCCATAAGTAAAGGGCTGGCTGGCTCATTTCTTAAAGGGTGGTGTAACCCACAAAGTGCACTAGTCTCCAACAAAAATAAAAAATAATTTTCTGTGTTTGTGTGCGCCTTAGCCGCACGTATATATCAATATAACATAAATGGAGGACCAAACTTTCTCCGATAAAAATAAAATAGGGAAAGATCAAGAACCACTTCCTCCTAGTGCTGAAGCTGCTGCCACTAGTCATGACATAGACGATAACATGCCATCAACGTCGTCTGCCAAGGCCTATGCCCAATGTCATAGTAGAGGGCACATACAATCCCAAATGACAAAATTCAGGAAAATGACCTTGAAAAAAACTTTTAAATCATCTGAAGAGAAACGTAAACTTGCCAATATGCCATTTATGACACGGAGTTGCAAGGAACGGCTAAGGTCTTTCCCTATGTTCATGACTAGTGGTTCAGCTTCACATGACGATGGAAGCCCTCCTCCCACTAAAAAAATCAAAAGAGTTAAGCTGGCAAAAGCACAGCGAAGAACTGTGCGTTCTAAGAAGACATCACAAATGCCCAAGGAGAGTCCAAGTGTGGTGGCGATTACGATGCCTGACCTTCCCAGCACTGGACGGGAAGAGGTGGCACTTTCCACCATTTGCACGCCCCCTGCAAGTGCTGAAAGGAGCACCCACAGTCCACTTGCTGATATGCAAATTGAAGATGTCACTGTTGAAGTACAACAGGATGAGGATACTGGTGTAGCTGGCGCTGAGGAGGAAGTTGGCGAGGAGGATTCTGATGGTGATGTGGTTTGTTTAAATCAGGCTCCGGGGGAGACAGTTGTTGTCCGTGGGATGAAAAAGCCCATCACGGTCATGCCTGGGCAGAAGGCCAAACATTCCACCTCTTTGGTCTGGCAATATTTCTATCCAAATCCGGACAACAACTGTCTTGCCATATGTACCATATGTAAAGGTGAAATAAGTAGGGGTAGGGACGTCAACCACCTAGGAACATCCTCTCTTATACGGCACCTGCAGCGCGTTCATAAAAAGTTACTGTCAAGTTCAGAAACTTTGGCTAAGACTGTAAGCAGTCCAGGGACACCTAAATCCCTTTTTCCTGTTTTATCCAAGGAATCGGTGGATGAGGAGGATGAGGATGACATCTTGCCTCCGTAGAGCCAGTTTGTGCAGGGACAGATTAATTGCCAGCTTGTTTTGTGGGGGCCCAAACGAACCAATCATTTCAGCCACAGTCATGTGGCAGACCCTGGCGCTGAAATGATTGGTTTGTTAAAGTGTGCATGTCCTGTTTATACAACATAAGGGTGGGTGGGAGGGCCCAAGGACAATTCCATCTTGCACCTCTTTTTTTTCTTTGCATTATGTACTGTTTGGGGCCTAGTTTTTCAAACTACCATCCTGTCTGCCACTGCAGTGTCACTCCTAGATGGGCCACGTGTTTGTGCCGCCCACTCGTGTCGCTTAGCATAGTCATCCAGCTACCTCGGTGCAACCTTTTGGCCATAAAAACAATATTGTGAGGTGTGAGGTGTTCAGAATAGACTGGAAATGAGTGGAAATGAAGGTTATTGAGGTTAATAATTGAATAGGAGCAGAGAAACCAACAAATTCTGTGATTTTAGCTGTTTTTATGCTTTTTTAAAAAAAAATACAGATCCAAAACACAAAGCCCAGAACTCAAAACACGGAAGGGTAGTTTTGGCAAAACCAATCCAGATTCAAAACACGAAGAAAGATCCAGATCCAAAACCAAAACACAAAAAGTGGCCGGTGCACACCCCTAGTTTTAAGTCGCATATCTGAATGGGAGATAGAAGGAATTAACCATTTATGTAGCCAATTGCATATATTGGCCCTCATTCAGAGCCGTTCGCTATTTGCGGTCGTTCGTTCAAAAACAAGGGGTGGCTATTCAAATGATCCGTTCGCAAATTGCAGTCTGTTCACACCTCTAAGTCTGAACGAGCGAGCAAAACATACGCTCGTTTATTTGATAAAAACGCCCCCTGGCCGCTCGCACCATACGTCATGTCCGCTATTTATTTGATTAATCGAGTACATCGTACAGCGTATGAACTGCTCGCTATTCTTGTGGTTGGTTTTTTCAACCGCTATTTTGCGAGCAGTTCTGAGTTTAAAAAAACCAAGTGACGTGGTCAATGACGCTGCTGGATTAATTATTCACACCCTTAAAACGCCCGTTTTGACCTTTAAGCACGCCTGCGTTCGAATTCCACTCCCCCGTTTTCAAGCACCTTCCCCTGTTACCACCCACATACGCCTCATTCTGTCACTCAAAATAGCAGGCACTCGCTATATAGCGTACAAACGATTTTCGGCCGCACTGACTGGTTCGCGCATGCGTACTAAAAACCGTACGCATGCGCAGATGTGCGAACATCGCTCGGAACGAGCGTACTGCCGCTAACGAGCGGCTCTGAATGAGGGCCATTATTTTGTACGGTTTTTATTGTATTGATTTTCTGTACCTCAATATTGTGTTATTTATTCATTTTACCATTGTTTATTGGGATCAGCTGAAACTTTTTATTCTCAGACAAGTTTATGTTATATTCATTCTGTTTTAATTTGATTAAAATTGTGATACTAATTTTGGTTAGCGCTTCTTCCTTTTGATTTTTCTTCTGTAAAATAAATATTACTGATAGTTTTGTGTCTGATGTTCCAGAATGTTCTATAGGTGTAAAATAAATATTACTAATAGTTTTGTGTCTGATACGCCAGTATGTTCTAGAGTTGTAAAATAAATATTACAGGCCTCATCTGATGCTCCAGTATGTTCTATAGGTGTCATCATAAAGATTTGCGTCATTAAGCCCCGCCCCCTACATGGAGACCCACGATCGCCGCGGAGATGCTCCCAATTCTGGCCACTTCACTAGGAAGTGGGCAGAAATACGGGAGACGTGCCTACCCTTCCGGGGGTCTGTGCTTTTAAGATGTAGATTGTAAACAATCCAACATCGAAACAGCATCGGGCCCACAATCAACATTTGTGGCACCCTAGGGACTACTATAGAAACTTTCATCAAGTCCAACTAAACTTGGCCTCTGAAACATTGGCACTGCGATTGGGAACGCAGCAGCGTTCCCAGAAGCCCATAATACGCCCATGAAACAGCCCCTTTTTACTATCATTTTAGGACACATCTCAGTCTCCACCCTAAGACGTCCAGGGATTGCAAACCTGTTCTCAAGTGTCATCGATGCCATACGCAGTTGCGTTCACCACCAGAGAGCGGCAGTAAGGGAGACCTGGAGCAGTAGCAAAACATCGTTCGCCTGTGTAAATATCGGCACTACGTCCATCGCTTCGCAAGACGCACAAGTTGTGTGGAATCGCTACCCCCCTTCTCACTATTTACAAATACAGAGAAATAACAGGTTTAATTTAAAGTATTGTTAGGACATTTCAGATCTCATATCAGGGAGGGACAGTTTTACTTTTAATGTACTATAAATTCCCTAGTTATTACCAGCTGCATGAACATGACAAACAGCAATTATAAGAGTCATTTCTATAATCATACAGGGATCTGTGGACAAATGTTTATTATTGTCTGTTTATAGTCTTCTTTAGATTATAGTGCAAACTGTCTCCTACGTTATAGAATGTACAACATGAATGGAGACCGGTCTTTATTCATCTAATGAGTCAAAATAAAACCTCTTATTCATCATCCTTCATTACTCATTAAATGCAATAACAGCGGTAATAATGGGCCAACGATCGGTATAAAATAAAGAGACCTCCATGGAAGTCAGAACACGCAGCACAGATTGTGCGAGTCATGAAGAGCTTCGCTGTGATCGGTCTGGCGGCAGCTGCGACCGTCCTCTTCCTGGATCTAGGTGAGAAGGACGAGACTGCTCTTAGGAAATGGGCTATTTTGTGTTTTAGACGCTTAGCGTGATGTGTTTTACATTATGTCGTGATCACTTCAGCAAAAGTACTGGAAATATTTAACAAGATATGAAAATGTTGCATGATAGTAAATTGTATCAGTGTATTATGTAAATGTAACAGGTCTTTTATCTAAGCCACATGAAGACAACCTGTAGGTATCTAGCTGTAGGTTAACTACAAGCCCCAGCATGCATAGTCAACCAAAGGCTAAACACGACTTTTATTAATCCTTTGATGGAGCTAAAGCGGACAGCGTTAAAGTACCAGCCAAGCAGCTCCTAACTGTCCCTTTACAGGATGTGTTTGCAAAATGACAGTTAGGAGCTGATAGGTTGGTACATTATCTCCATCCAAGGCTTTTTAACAACTAAAATAGTACATAGCCAATATATAAATGATATACATCCGTTTTGGGAATAGTCATCAGAAATTATCTGTGTATTACATGGATGATTTATTAAAGAGACATTAAAAATGGAGAATTGCCTAGTTCAGACATACTTTGTAGAGCTCATAAATCAGATACAACATTGAATCATGGTAATCTAATCTAGTATATTCTATGATTATAGGGCCCAATGCTTCCACAAGGGCATTGAGTTGGAGCCATAACAATAGGTGTGCAAGCATTGTTTTGTCCAGAGTGTAGGGCCCATCTCCACTTCTAAAAACTCTCATTTCAGTAAATTTACCCCCAAGACTTTTTTTTTATAATAGCGGCTTACTGTAGGGGCCTATTCATCATCACCTAATTTTTACAAAAGCAGGAGAAAATTAACATTTTCACTTGCAATTGTAAAAATTAAGTTATTGGGCCATTCACCAAGAAGGTAAAGCAGGAGATATCAGAGATATACACCCCATACACTAGTATCACAGATATCTCCTGCTTACCTTCCTCTCCCGGAATGTCCCGCTGTCCCCATACACCAGTATCACAGATATCTCCTGCTTACCTTTCTCTCCCGGAATGGCCCACTGTCCCCATACACTAGTATCACAGATATCTCCTGCTTACCTTCCTCTCCCGGAATGTCCCGCTGTCCCCATACACCAGTATCACAGATATCTCCTGCTTACCTTTCTCTCCCGGAATGGCCCACTGTCCCCATACACTAGTAACACAGATATCTCCTGCTTACCTTCCTCTCCTGGAATGGCCCGCTGTCCCCATACACTAGTATCACAGATATCTCCTACTTACCTTCCTCTCCTGGAATGGCCCGCTGTCCCCATAGATAGTATCACAGATATCTCCTGCTTACCTTCCTCTCTCGGTATGGCCCGCTGTCCCCATACACTAGTATCACTTCCTCTCCCGGAATGGCCCGCTGTCCCCATACACTAGTATCACAGATATCGCCTGCTTACCTTCCTCTCCCGGAATGGCCGCTGTCCCCATACACTAGTATCACAGATATCTCCTGCTTACCTTCCTCTCCCGGAATGTCCCGCTGTCCCCATACACCAGTATCACAGATATCTCCTGCTTACCTTCCTCTCCCGGAATGGCCCGCTGTCCCCATACACTAGTATCACAGATATCTCCTGCTTACCTTCCTCTCCCGGAATGGCCCGCTGTCCCCATACACTAGTATCACAGATATCTCCTGCTTACCTTCCTCTCCCGGAATGGCCGCTGTCACCATACACTAGTATCACAGATATCTCCTGCTTACCTTCCACTCCCGGAATGGCCCTCTGTCCCCATACACTAGTATCACAGATATCTCCTGCTTACCTTCCTCTCCCGGAATGGCCCGCTGTCCCCATACACTAGTATCACAGATATCTCATGCTTACCTTCCTCTCCCGGCATGGCCGCTGTCCCCATACACTAGTATCACAGATATCTCCTACTTACCTTCCTCTCCCGGAATGGCCGCTGTCCCCATACACTAGTATCACAGATATCTCCTGCTTACCTTCCTCTCCCGGAATGGCCGCTGTCCCCATACACTAGTATCACAGATATCTCCTGCCAGCCTGGAACTGCACTAATAAAATGAAGGAAAGTTTTGACTTTTGTTTGTTTCCAGCTCAGGGTTTGGAATGTTACTTCTGCCCGTCCCCCACTCCTGCTCTTCAGTGCACAACCAAACAGAACTGTACAGATCAGCAGAGCTGGTGCTCTACTACCGTCTATGGACCAGGAGGTAATCGCAAACCCCAAACTATCTCACCATGCACTGCTAACATCATTGTCTAAAGGTCTAATTTACACAGCCAAATACAGGGGACGGGATGCAGGAAATGGAGAAAGAGAATGGAATTCCCAACAAACTGCAGACATCCCATAATATGGCTATACTTTTATAGTGTATTTTAAGGTCAATGCTAGTTCTACCATTAGGCACACATCGGTGGTCACCTAGGCCACCAATTGTTAGGAGGGCTCTAAAACATAATGTAACTCATTCAGTGTATGCAGCTCCCTCACACAGAGTGTCACCCACAGATAGGGAGGTGCAGCAGTCGGCAGCTCCTTACCTGTGATATTTGTGCGGCCTCTTCTTCCCCATGTCTGTGCTACGCTGGGTGCGGCCTCTTCTGCTTCATGTCTGTGCTATGCTGGGTGCGGCCTCTTCTCCTCCATGTCTGTGCTACGCTGGGATGTCTGTGCTACGCTGGGTGCGGCCTCTTCTCCTCCATGTCTGTGCTACGCTGGGTGCGGCCTCTTCTCCTCCATGTCTCTGCTACGCTGGGCGCGGCCTCTTCTCCTCCATGTCTGTGCTACGCTGGGTGCGGCCTCTTCTCCTCCATGTCTGTGCTACGCTGGGTGCGGCCTTTTGTCCTCCATGTCTGTGCTATGCTGGGTGCGGCCTCTTCTCCTCCATGTCTGTGCTACGCTGGGTGCGGCCTCTTCTCCTCCATGTCTATGCTATGCTGGGTGTGGCCTCTTCTCCTCCATGTCTACGCTATGCTGGGTGTGGCCTCTTCTCCTCCATGTCTATGCTATGCTGGGTGCGGCCTCTCTTCCATGTCTGTGTTATGCTGGGTGCGGCCTCTCTTCCATGTCTGTGCTATGCTGGGTGCGGCCTCTCTTCCATGTCTGTGCTAGGCTGGGTGCGGCCTCTCTTCCATGTCTATGCTATGCTGGGTGCGGCCTCTCTTCCATGTCAATGCTAGGCTGGGTGCGGCCTCTTCTCCTCCATGTCTGTGCTACACTGGGTGCGGCCTCTTCTCCTCCATGTCTATGCTACGCTGGGTGCGGCCTCTTCTCCTCCATGTCTATGCTATGCTGGGTGCGGCCTCTTCTCCTCCATGTCTATGCTATGCTGGGTGCGGCCTCTCCTCCATGTCTATGCTACGCTGGGTGCGGCCTCTTCTCCATGTCTATGCTACGCTGGGTGCGGCCTCTTCTCCTCCATGTCTATGCTACGCTGGGTGCGGCCTCTTCTCCTCCATGTCTATGCTACGCTGGGTGCGGCCTCTTCTCCTCCATGTCTATGCTATGCTGGGTGCGGCCTCTTCTCCTCCATGTCTGTGCTATGCTGGGTGCGGCCTCTCCTCCATGTCTATGCTACGCTGGGTATGGCCTCTTCTTCTCCATGTCTATGCTATGCTGGGTGCGGCCTCTTCTCCTCCATGTCTATGCTGTGCTGGGTGCGGCCTCTTCTCCTCCATGTCTATGCTATGCTGGGTGCGGCTTCTCCTCCATGTCTATGCTATGCTGGGTGCGGCCTCTTCTCCTCCATGACTGTGCTATGCTGGGTGCGGCCTCTCCTCCATGTCTATGCTAAGCTGGGTGCGGCCTCTCTTCCATGTCTATGCTATGCTGGGTGCGGCCTCTCCTCCATGTCTATGCTATGCTGGGTGTGACCTCTCTTCCATGTCTATGCTATGCTGGGTTCCGGCCTCTTCTCCTCCATGTCTGTGCTATGCTGGGTGCAGCCTCTCCTCCATGTCTGTGCTACGCTGGGTGCGGCCTCTCCTCCATGTCTATGCTATGCCTGGTGCGGCCTCTATTCCATGTCTATGCTATGCCTGGTGCGGCCTCTATTCCATGTCTATGCTAGGCTGGGTGCGGCCTCTCCTCCATGTCTATGATAGGCTGGGTGCGGCCTCTCCTCCATGTCTATGATAGGCTGGGTGCGGCCTCTCCTCCATGTCTATGCTAAGCTGGGTGCGGCCTCTAATCCATGTCTATGATAGGCTGGGTGCGGCCTCTCTTCCATGTCTATGCTAGGCTGGGTGCGGCCTCTCATCCATGTCTATGCTATGCTGGGTGCGGCCTCTCCTCCATGTCTATGCTATGCTGGGTGCGGCCTCTTCTCCTCCATGTCTGTGCTGTGCTGGGTGCGGCCTCTCATCCATGTCTATGCTATGCTGGGTGCGGCCTCTCCTCCATGTCTGTGCTGTGCTGGGTGCGGCCTCTTCTCCTCCATGTTTATGCTATGCTGGGTGCGGCCTCTCCTCCATGTCTATGCTATGCTGGCTGCGGCCTCTCTTCCATGTCTATGCTATGCTGGGTGCGGCCTCTCCTCCATGTCTATGCTATGCTGGGTGCGGCCTCTTCTCCTCCATGACTGTGCTATGCTGGGTGCGGCCTCTACTCCATGTCTATGCTAAGCTGGGTGCGGCCTCTCTTCCATGTCTATGCTATGCTGGGTGCGGCCTCTCCTCCATGTCTATGCTATGCTGGGTGTAACCTCTCTTCCATGTCTATGCTATGCTGGGTGCGGCCTCTTCTCCTCCATGTCTGTGCTATGTTGGGTGCGGCCTCTCCTCCATGTCTGTGCTACGCTGGGTGCGGCCTCTCCTCCATGTCTATGCTAGGCTGGGTGCGGCCTCTCCTCCATGTCTATGCTAGGCTGGGTGCGGCCTCTATTCCATGTCTATGCTATGCCTCGTGCGGCCTCTATTCCATGTCTATGCTAGGCTGGGTGCGGCCTCTCCTCCATGTCTATGATAGGCTGGGTGCGGCCTCTCCTCCATGTCTATGATAGGCTGGGTGCGGCCTCTCCTCCATGTCTATGCTAAGCTGGGTGCGGCCTCTAATCCATGTCTATGATAGGCTGGGTGCGGCCTCTCTTCCATGTCTATGCTAGGCTGGGTGCGGCCTCTCATCCATGTCTATGCTATGCTGGATGCGGCCTCTCCTCCATGTCTATGCTATGCTGGGTGCGGCCTCTTCTCCTCCATGTCTGTTATGTGCTGGGTGCGGCCTCTCATCCATGTCTATGCTATGCTGGGTGCGGCCTCTCCTCCATGTCTGTGCTGTGCTGGGTGCGGCCTCTTCTCCTCCATGTCTATGCTATGCTGGGTGCGGCCTCTCCTCCATGTCTATGCTATGCTGGGTGCGGCCTCTCTTCCATGTCTATGATAGGCTGGGTGCGGCCTCTCCTCCATGTTTATGCTATGCTGGGTGCGGCCTCTTCTCCTCCATGTCTATGCTATGCTGGGTGCGGCCTCTCTTCCATGTCTATGCTATGCTGGGTGCGGCCTCTCTTCCATGTCTATGATAGGCTAGGATTACTGCAGGTCCCTCTCGTCTGCTAAGATAATAAGTGTGATTGGTTGGGAATTGGTCACTGAGCTTCTATCTGCCCTGTATAACCTTTATACATATATTCATAATCGTTGACAACTTATTTTCCACATAACAATGCAGTAACTTGAATTCTATCTTTAAGTGAAAAGGATGGGAATGGTCATTAAAGCTCCATGTGTTGTTTCTTTAAGGTTACCCCTTCCAAAATAATAGGCTTGTGGTCCGTGGTTGTGCCGAGCACTGTGATGCAAGTAACCCCAATAACTTGGGGGTAACAAGACCCACTCTCTGCTGCCAGGAAGACCTGTGTAACATTCTCAGCAAAGCGCCGGGTACCAAAGTCACCATCTGGGAAACCTCTGTGATTGGGAGCACAGCTGCTGTCCTGCTCCTTGCTTGGAGATAATAACATACCGACCAGTATTAAGTGATGCTAAAATGTTTTACTTTAACATTATCTCCCTTAATTAGACTTCAAAAAGGAGGACTCAGCTGTCCTCTGACAATAACATTAAGAGAAAGTCACAGACCTATGTAGGCCTTTCTTACCTGGGCAAAGTATTACACTAGCGAAACGCGTGTAGGAATCTGGCTGTAACAATACTATGTATGCACTAATATGAGTGATATGAATGTGAATGTGTCAAACTTTAGCTAGTACAGAATAGAATATAGGAACATACATGTGAGCCTTAGTACATATAAGTGGGTGTGACTGTCTTTGTGTGTGACAGGAACTGGCATAGGGCCTGATTCAGAGCCGGACGCTATTTGCGCTCGCTCGTTCAGAAAAAGGGGCTGGCTATTTAAATTGACCGTGCGCTCTTTGCGGTCTGTTGACGCCTCTATGTCTGAACGAGCGAACAAAACATGCGGTTGTTATTTTGAAAAAAAAACCCTGGCCGCTCGAATCATACGTCATGTCCGCTATGTATTAGATTAATCGAGTACATCGAACGGCGTCTGAACTGCTCGCTATTCTTGTGGCTGGATTTTCCTACCGCAATCATGCGAGCAATTCAGACTAAAAAACAATCAAATGACGTGGTCAATGACGCTGCTTTGTTAATTATGCACACCCTTAAAACGCCCGTTTTGACCGTTTGGCACGCTGTGTTCTGATCTCCACTCCCCGTTTTCAAGCACCTTCCCCTGTTACCACCCACAAACGCCTCACCGTGTCACTCAAATTAGCAGGCATTCGCTATTTAGCGAGCACATGATTTCTGACCGCACTGACTGGTTCGCACATGCGTATTACAACCCATACGCATGCGCAGATGTGTGAACATCACTCGGAACGAACGAGCGGCCGCTTACGAGCGGCTCTGAATGAGCTCCATAGTCCCATCCTGTAACTGGAATATCCCACATCCATCATTTATACACTTCTCCGTATCAAAACTATAGTATTGAATGAGCTTTACGCATCAGTGCCGATATCACACGGGAGATGCACTAAGCCGTGGAGAGTAATAAAGTGGAGAGTGATAAACTACCAACCAATCAGCTCCTAACTGTTATTTTTCAAATACAGCCTGTAAAGTGACATTTTAGGAGCTGATTGGTTGGTACTTTATCACTCTACACGGCTTAGTTCATCTACCCCTATGACTGTACATTAAACTCATTTTGAAAATAATTTTGTGGGGAATGACATCTAGGCTTATCTCTTGCAGGTAAAATAATTTAATTGGAATATTGACACTAGGTTAAGAGGAGCAGCTACTAATAGACGAGGGCTACAGTACGTTTGTTACAGTTATAAACACTGAAACTAACTTATAGTATTATCATTTTTCTGAATTAAATATATTTTTTTAAAAACTACAGTTTTTGATGTTTTTGTAAAAAAAAATAATTGTCAGTTAAGTGGTTAAAGAGAGTAGAGAGTCACAGTGTGATCCTTAGATAGCGGAGGAAGCAGGGTCCCCCAGCAGCACAGAGTAGTGATGTCATGCCCAGGTCACGCTGACATCAGAAAATACAGTACAGTGCAGTCATACTTCATACTTGTTACAACTTTTTCTTCATTTTCTTCCCTCTGTCAATAAAATCATTTCTACATAAAGTGTCTGAATGTAGTACTTAATCATTATAATATAAGTGTACTGCTGTCAATTGTGTATGTCTCCCACTCCATAGTATAGAACCGACAGTAAAAAAAAACACCTTAATTGCAATATACAGTACACAGATAACTTTTGTGCTTAAACAAACAATAGACGTGTGCATCCCTCTTTCTGCCCTCTGTTTTCTGCAATAATACCATAGGGTTGGGATGGCCATCGATCATTGATGTTTTAAAAACATCTATGGTGGTCACCCAATGTTAACTACTTTTGACATTGATGGCAGAGAACCAATGGTTCTCCGCCATCGATGGATGAGAGGGAGCCGATGATTTTTCTTTCCTTCTCAGGATGGAGCTTAGACCCGCCTCCCAGTGGCCTCTAAACCAGCCCCCATTTTTAATTGGCCGGCGGTCTGCTGTGCCACTAGCAGCAGTGGCCATGGAACCATTGATGGTTCACCATAAATGGTTTTTGTGCCATCGATGGTAATCACCGATGGGTCCACTCATCTCCTCTCTTGGCTTCTCGGTGGGCGGTGATGGGGGTGGGACCAGACTATCTGCATCATTAAGCCTCACCCCTGATGGTAAAATGGCACAAATCCCACATATTTAAATAGGGGGTGTGGCCAAATGAACCAACTGTCATACAATCGTGTCTGTAGGCTCTGCCCCTTACTCACACGGACAGACGATCCCCGGGAAAATTCACCCGATTCTGCCCACTTCACTAGGAAGTTGCCAGGATGCAGTAGAAGTGCTTACTCTTCCAAAAGTGCAGGGAATTACCCGAAAATTCAGGAGCCACCCATAGGTTCCAGCAGAATAGGCAAGTGTGATATGAGTGCAAGTATCATGGTTGTTAGTGTTCACCACATCCATTACTGGTACCGTCAGATTGTTCCAGGTTGTACAGGAGAACATGTGCAGACAATAGATTGTCTCTCTGTGATGCAGGTTCTGTGAAAAGTGTATCACCCGTTATGTGACCGGTTGCTCCAGAAAATGTGCACCAACAAAGGGGCTGCTGACTTCTCTCCCTTTAATAAAAGTTCAATGCCACGGATTTGTGCCTCCATCAGTGAGTGTGGTTCTAGTGTTCAGGGGCGGATCTAGACTGATGTTTTAGGGGGGGGCGACTTAACGATTAATTCTTTCCTGTAACTGGCTCCTCCCCTTTCTGGTCCCAACTCCTCTCCTTTACAGTTTATTTTGTGTCTCCACATTGATTATTACATCCACGCGTGCACTGCGCATGCGTGGATATAGGGCTGTGCGCACATCAGTGAGGGCCGACAGAGAGGATCCATCTTCAAAAACAAATACATAAGATTAGCCCATAGGCTACCTGAAGATGGCATTAGCAACCAATCAGCTACTAGCTATCATTTATTCTGTACAGCCTATCAAATCAGAAGCTGATTGGTTGCTATGGACAACGTCTCCACTTTATCTCTCTTGAAGGTTTGATACATCTCCCCCTGTATAGGTTGAAAAAAAAAATCAATGGCCATATTTAGCATTTACATTTGCATAGAAATATGGCCAATTGTGTCTCTATGTTGTTAAAAGAGCAGGAAACATAAGTAAAATGCCCATTGTGTTGGAAATTATGTGTTTGCAGATGTTGGTATTGTAGAGTTATGTAGGCACACACCAGCAGATGATCTAAACTATGAACAGCCCAGTAACTTAACCAGTGGTGTTGGTTTATTGAGAGATCGCAGGTATAGCTGTACTCACTGTTACACGCACACTGGTGATGGAGTGTAGCTTGAGCAGAGTGTGATTTTATACAGCTCACCAGCCGATGAGTGTATGCTGCAAACGGGTAGCGGGGCGGAGTTCTGGAGTAGCTTATGGCAGGTAATTAACCAGGTCCGAAATAAGAGCTAAGTAGGAGACTTCTGTTTCCCACCATGTCACTCTCTCCCAGTACAGACAAGATGGCCTCTGATCATGGTAGCCATCTTGGAACAGGGCATGAAGCCTCCCTGGAGAACAGGAAGACTGGAGTCTGCGCAGTAGCTCACTACTCTTTCAACGCAATGAAGTTCAGGCTAAATATGCAATTTTTTTGTACACATCTGAGAGTTTGGATAGTCATTCCTGTTTGCAATCATGTGTTTTACTGAACATTTACAGAGCACTGGGTGACAATTAACACAGTCTATAAATCATTATAGTCATTTGCCTCAGTGAAACACTCACATAGATCTTTCCTGTAAGCGACTTTGCATCCTACGCATGAATAAATCGGTGTACTGAGAGCTCAGACTGACATGTCAGCACTAGTGAGACCTGGGGCCATTTTATCACATTTCATATTAGATCTCCGGAGCCTTTTTATTGCACCCCATATACAGAACAGAGAGCACCACTAATTCTTTAGAGAAAAGATTCCAGCTCAGACGCAGCACGCTATAGACTTTCCCCGTCCTGAGAGATAATGACGCTTCCATGGATGGCGATACGTCCCTGTTATATTAGGAACACAAATCCTTATACACAGGGCCGTAACTAGGGTGGTGCAACCAGTGCCATGGCACAGGGCACCGCAGGGCAGGGGGCGCTGTTTGGGCCTGTCAATTTTCCTGTTTATTATCAATCTCACTTGTAGCCTCCTCTTCTTTTATCCCCAGCATCTCCTGGTCTTCCCTATCTCTTCCCTGGCCCTTCCCCATGAGGCCATGGCCCTCTCTCAGGTGCACTATATTATGTCCCTATTTATCCCCAGCATCTCCTGGCCTCTCCCATCTCTTCCCTGGCCCTTCCCCATGAGGCCATGGCTCTCTCTCAGGTGCACTATATTATGTCCCTATTTATCCCCAGCATCTCCTGGTCTCCCCTATCTCTTCCCTGGCCCTTCCCCATGAGGCCATGGCCCTCTCTCAGGTGCACTATATTATGTCCCTATTTATCCCCAACATCTCCTGGCCTCCCCTATCTCTTCCCTGACCCTTCCCCATGAGGCCATGGCCCTCTCTCAGGTGCACTATATTATGTCCCTATTTATCCCCAGCATCTCCTGGCCTCCCCTATCTCTTTCCTGGCCCTTCCCCATGAGGCCATGGCCCTCTCTCAGGTGCACTATCTTATGTCCTTATTTATCCCCAGCATCTCCTGGCCTCCCCTATCTCTTCCCTGGCCCTTCCCCATAGGCCATGGCCCTCTCTCAGGTGCACTATATTATGTCCCTATTTATCCCCAGCATCTCCTGGCCTCCCCTATCTCTTCCCTGGCCCTTCCCCATGAGGCCATGGCCCTCTCTCAGGTGCACCATGTTATGTCCCTATTTATCCCCAGCATCTCCTGGCCTCCCCTATCTCCTCCCTGGCCCTTCCCCATGAGGCCATGGCCCTCTCTCAGGTGCACTATATTATGTCCCTATTTATCCCCAGCATCTCCTGGCCTCTCCCATCTCTTCCCTGGCCCTTCCCCATGAGGCCATGGCTCTCTCTCAGGTGCACTATATTATGTCCCTATTTATCCCCAGCATCTCCTGGTCTCCCCTATCTCTTCCCTGGCCCTTCCCCATGAGGCCATGGCCCTCTCTCAGGTGCACTATGTTATGTCCCTATTTATCCCCAGCATCTCCTGGCCTCCCCTATCTCTTCCCTGGCCCTTCCCCATGAGGCCATGGCCCTCTCTCAGGTGCACTATGTTATGTCCCTATTTATCCCCAGCATCTCCTGGCCTCCCCTATCTCTTCCCTGGCCCTTCCCCATGAGGCCATGGCCCTCTCTCAGGTGCACTATTTTATGTCCCTATTTATCCCCAGCATCTCCTGGCCTCCCCTATCTCTTCCCTGGCCCTTCCCCATGAGGCCATGGCCCTCTCTCAGGTGCACTATGTTATGTCCCTATTTATCCCCAGCATCTCCTGGCCTCCCCTATCTCTTCCCTGGCCCTTCCCCATGAGGCCATGGCCCTCTCTCAGGTGCACTATGTTATGTCCCTATTTATCCCCAGCATCTCCTGGCCTCCCCTATCTCTTCCCTGGCCATTCTTCATGAGGCCATGGCTCTCTCTCAGGTGCACTATATTATGTCCCTATTTATCCCCAGCATCTCCTGGCCTCCCCTATCTCTTCCCTGGCCCTTCCCCATGAGGCCATGGCCCTCTCTCAGGTGCACTATATTATGTCCCTATTTATCCCCAGCATCTCCTGGCCTCTCCCATCTCTTCCCTGGCCCTTCCCCTGGAGGCCATGGCCCTCTCTCAGGTGCACTATATTATGTCCCTATTTATCCCCAGCATCTCCTGGCCTCCCCTATCTCTTCCCTGGCCCTTCCCCATGAGGCCATGGCCCTCTCTCAGGTGCACTATATTATGTCCCTATTTATCCCCAGCATCTCCTGGCCTCTCCCATCTCTTCCCTGGCCCTTCCCCATGAGGCCATGGCTCTCTCTCAGGTGCACTATATTATGTCCCTATTTACCCCAGCATCTCCTGGTCTCCCCTATCTCTTCCCTGGCCCTTCCCCATGAGGCCATGGCCCTCTCTCAGGTGCACTATATTATGTCCCTATTTATCCCCAGCATCTCCTGGCCTCTCCCATCTCTTCCCTGGCCCTTCCCCATGAGGCCATGGCCCTCTCTCAGGTGCACTATATTATGTCCCTATTTATCCCCAGCATCTCCTGGTCTCCCCTATCTCTTCCCTGGCCCTTCCCCATGAGGCCATGGCCCTCTCTCAGGTGCACTATATTATGTCCCTATTTATCCCCAACATCTCCTGGCCTCCCCTATCTCTTCCCTGACCCTTCCCCATGAGGCCATAGCCCTCTCTCAGGTGCACTATATTATGTCCCTATTTATCCCCAGCATCTCCTGGCCTCTCCCATCTCTTCCCTGGCCCTTCCCCATGAGGCCATGGCCCTCTCTCAGGTGCACTATATTATGTCCTATTTATCCCCAGCATCTCCTGGCCTCCCCTATCTCTTCCCTGCCCTTCCCCATGAGGCCATGGCCCTCTCTCAGGTGCACTATATTATGTCCCTATTTAAAAAATGTGAGGGGGGCACCAATGCTCACTCTGGCACAGGGCACCAAAAAGTCTAGTTATGGCTCTGCTTATACATAAAGGCAAGGAACCATACCATAAGTCTGAGAGCGATGCACTAAACTTGTTTTACTTGACAACATCCGAATAATCAACAGTTTAATCCAATAATTGCGACGTGACTGTCAGGATAATATGGGGGGTGGTACTGAATATAAATATACTCTGTATAAATACAGGGGAGGCGCAGGTCTCGTCTTCCTGGAGATATTCAAAATGATGCGATTCATTCTATGGGTTCTGCTCGTCCTCATCAGCGTGGAGCTGGGTAAGGTCAATATTAATGCATCTTTAGTGTAATTATAAGGAATTAAAATAATAACATTATTTTTATTATTATTATTTTCAGAATATGTCAAAGTTTGAGATTGCTCTGAACCTTTACATTTCATGGGTCCGAAGTATTCACATTGATCCAATATGATCTTTGTATAATTTGTTGCTGTACAGTTTATTTGTTATTTTACATCTATTATTATAAAATTGGATCCTGATCTAAATCAGACTGTCACGCACATTTGTGTGACGCACATTTGTGTGATGACCTAATTGCGGTTGCAGCACTCGTGCATGTCAGACCTACTGGGCTCTACGGGAGAGAAGAAAACCAGGAATGGGGGAGGTAAGTGTAACGGATCAGGAGGGGGCGGGGATGGGACAGGGGGAACTGCTGAGGGTAAGGGGCGACTGAAGTGACCCTGCAGATGTCGGGCCCATTTATTTACTAGTAGTTGTATAAAGAACGTAAGGACAGAGTAGATATATTTAAGCCCCTGGTGGTTTTACATTCAGCAACATTGCAGGCTGACCCTAGACGCAGCACAGAAGCCTCGCCCAGGTGCTGGGACTAATGGTCATTTTTGTATTAGTAACAAGTTGTAGTAATTGGAACAACCACAACATGTTTTGTCCTTTTAGATAATCCTGTATTTGAACTAGGACAGAACACGTTGTTCCAATTGGACTCTCTCATCTTTCTAGTTGGTATATGGACATTATACAGTATGAGGATACTGCAAGGACTTGTTCTGACCAGATAAGCCTTGTGTCACTAGCTCTCGGGTAGATAATAGATGCTTACCTGTACTTTGGGATTGACTGGACCCAGTACAGAGGCGGGGAGTCTAACAAGCTGGCGGTATTCACCGGGGACCCCTGCAAGGAGGTTTGGACTTAGGGCTCGATTCAGACCCACTGGCTAGATGCGTTTGCACCATACATGCATACTCTCCCGGGAATCGCGGGAGGCTCCCGATTTTTCGGGTAACCACCCGCGATCCCGGAAGAATAGGCATATCTCCCACATCCCGCCCACTTCCTAGTGAAGTGGGCAGGATGGGGAGATTTTACCTGAAATTATCGGGCCCGTCAGGAAGGGGCGGGGCTAAATTAGGCAAATCGCATCATTTAGCCCCGCCCCCTCCTCACGGACCCGCGAATCACGGGGGTTTTCTTAAAGGGGGGCGGGCCTAATGCCATCTATTGTCTGGCCCCGCCCCCCGAAGAGGAGAGCAGCAGGTCCCCTCCTGCTGCTCCCAGAAAGCTGCCCAGCAATGTAGGTAAGTATGGTTTGTACGCACCCAGCGTATGCAAATTCTGCAAAGGCAGGCGATCGCAAGGCATTAGCATGCCCACTATGTCTTGGCGTGCGATAGTGGTGCGTTTGCAGATGCCCACAAGCCTGTCTTAAGACGCCCACTAATGCACGTCATCTCCAGAAAGTGTAGGCAGTCATCGGTACCATCGAGCACCATCGGATGTGATCGCAGCGCTTGTGGTTGACCATACCCTACCGCAAGCACTGCGAGTGCTTCAGTGTGTAAAACAACCATGTGACGTGTACTATGACGCTCTGTGACAATTATGCGAACACTTCCTGATCGCCTGGACTAGTTTGCGCACGTGCACTGCGATGCATAGGCATGCGCACATTGCGAACCATCGGCAGCTACGAGCGAACGCAGCCTAGCGAGCAGGTTCTGAATCGGGCCCTTAGCTGCATCCGACACGCAGGTCGCGGTCCTCTGATTTGGTTCCCTAGTACAGGTACCGGTGTACACTGGAGCGTGGTAGGGTACATAGTAAGCATTCTCGCTGGGACAGAACCAGACCGAAGAAGCAGTGCCAGGGATCAGGCGGAAACAGGTTACAAAGAACAGCCAAGGTCAAAAGTGCGGTAACAGGAATTGCAGTAACAGGAAGTACAGTAACAGGAATTGCAGTAACATAAAGTGCAGTAACAGGAAGTGCAGTAACAGGAAGGAGACAGAATCAGGTCACAAGGAAAGCCGAGGGTAAGGACGAGCAGCACCAATCACTAGAGGTAAGAACGCTGGAGTATGGCTTGGGAGCTTATTTTCTGGCACAGGAGTGTCCTCAGGAACCTCCTTATTTAGGAGGAGGATTGAATTTGGTGCTCATGTGACGTCACCTAATGCATACCTCCCAACTGTCCCGCATTCAGCGGGACAGTCCCGTTTTTCTGGGACTATCCAGCTGTCCCACCTTTGACGCGCAAAGTGTCCCTCTTCATTGTGCTCAAAAGTTGGGATGTATGTCTAAAGTAGACCTGGCCTTTTAAGACTACTGCTGAGCGCGGTCTACGGGACCTGCATCTGCTACCCGGAAGTAGGGGTGCAAGCAGTCGGGGGCGCACTGCAATGTGCCCTGAGATGCTGCAGAGGGAAAGAGCCGGCTCAACATTGTAGCAGCGGGCGCCGGGGACCTCTCGCCCGCTGTCCCATAGGAACTGTCACAGGACACCAGCACTGCCGGACCAGGTAAGTATATGCCCGGTGCGCTGTGTTTTTTTGTCTTAATGTAGACGCATTCTATGTTGTTTTCGTGTAATTACATATTTGTGAACGTATTACAGTATTTTCAACTATTTCATTTGTGCCATTCCTATAAAAGAAAACAGTTGTTTTAGTGATATGCAAAAATTGCAGGAATTCACCCGCTACGCTGCTGTAACTGCGCACGGTGTGGCGGAATGGTGTCTGCTCCTGAGGGAATTGTGTAGCCCTTTAAAAATCAAGATACTGCATGACACAAGTTTGGGCCTGATGAGCGCAGAGGCTGTGGGCGGGATGTACTAAGCATCGCATCCACATGCAGTACTTCCCACCTGTCTTTGGGTATATACTGCGGTTGATTACCGTGGTATGTACCGAGAATATCACAAAGGACAGCTCTCCCGATAAGAACTGTCCTTTGCGATGGCTCCGGACAGAGGGACTTTTGGGTTTAACACCCAGAAATCCCTCTGGCGTCCTTTGGTGCATGCGCAGAAGGGCGCGGGCCGCGGGGGTTGATGGGAGGGATCCGATTGGATTCCTCCTAAGGGGAAGCATCCTGATAAGAAGCCCATAGGATTCTGTTGGGTAACGCCACCTGAAGATGGCGTTACCCATCGGGATGAAGCATTCAGGGTGCTTTGTATATATGGGGAATGCGGCAAAACCATTGAAAACAGCATTTTCGGGGGTTTTACCCCATTTTCCCCTTTAGTACATCCCACCCTTAATCCTTCTAGTACTTAGACCATACTTGCCGACATTGAGCTCCCTCCTACCGGGAGAGAGCTGAATGTCTGCTTACAGCGGGGGGCGCGGCCGGGCAATAATGAGGAATTGGGGGCGGAATAAATGGCGATGTGTAGCAGGGGGCGGGGCCACAATGACGCGAATCAGCACGAATTGCGTCACGGCCCCCCCCCACTGCTTGAGTTTCTATATTTACTCTGTGGGGATCGGGGGGGAAGCTTGCCTGCCTTTCTGGTGGGCCAGGAGTGGCACCCTATATCTGGGAGGCTCCCGGCCAATTCGGGAGGGTAGGCAGGCCTGACTTAGGCAAGTTTACATGCACTTTGGGACATATTTATCATGATTTTTTTTTCTAAAATAATGCGAAAATGGGTGTTTTCACACCCTTTAAACAATATTTTAGTATCATTTAATTGTATGAAAGGGCTTTTGGAGGAGAATTTGCTAAATTGTCCTCCATGTCCTAACATTTTAATATTTTTAATTAGCAGATCGCATTTCCCATACCTGTAATGTGAAATGAAATATTTTCAGAGTTACTAAAGGCAAATTGTAAATAAATACCGGAGGGAGCCTCACAAAATGAACGCCATTTTGAGATTTTGTTATAAAGGGCTTCCCTCTGTTCAGCAGGGCAAAGAGGGAGATTCCCATTCTCCTGCTCTGCTGTGCTGTGTTGTGCTGTGCTGTGCTGTGCTGTGTTGTGCTGTGCTGTGCTGTGCATAGTGTGATAAATATGCCCCTTAAGCCGTTTATATAATTATTTAACAGTATTACATTGTTTTTTTTTTTTTATGTTCATGTTACCTGAATTGAATATCTGAGAAGTGTCCAAGAGAAAAGAGGATTCTGGGTAACAGAATCATATACATAAGGATAAGGCACCTATTATATTTCAATTTAGTGTGTGTGCAAAGAGCTTCATTATGTTTTAATTCAATGCTCAGTTCAATTTACTACACTAGAGGGCGCCCTTTCTCTCCATTTATGTGGGAACTACAGGTATATAATTACTTCCCAGACAGCCATTAATGTAACACAACACTCGAGATACCAGCTGAAATACAGTATACTCCCGTTTGCCTAACACAATAGTAGGAGCACTGTGTCTCCATTATAATTAGTATAATAAAACAGTGCTCACTTTATATACGATTCGTGTGTTCATTTTACATCACGACCACTGCACACCACAATAAGAGTTAATAATCCCAGTGGGATATACCATATCCATTATCACCAGCACATACTGACATACCACAGGTGTAGCGCTGAGTACAAACAACATAAACCTGCCTACAGGATCCAGGGCAAAGTCCGTCTGTCACCCAGATAATGGAGGAGTGTTATCCACATGAGAAATACTCTCCGGGACAGAGACTCACTATATGACACTTTACTATTGAACACAGCGCTGTTATCCACTATTTCTGTTTCTATATACTGTATATATGAGAGAGAGAGGACATAAAGGACAGGATAACCTTGTTTCTTACGTCAACATTTCAGGGTTGTTACATTATCATCAGGATACAAAAGTATAAGACAATTCTTACCTTATATGCACACCCAGGGCGGGATGTACTAAGTATCGCATCCGCAATGTGGTACATCCCACCCCCAGTGAGGCCACGGCAGAAAGGGGACCAGGTACCTGGCCGGTGTCTGCCAATGATAGCGTCATCACGTCTGGCGCAGTCACAGTGACCATCACCATGGTAACATGAGTACAGCAAACAACATCATACTGAAAAAGCGAATTATACAAACTATCACTAAATACATAAAGTAGGGGTGAGCGGGTTCGGATTTCTGAAATCCGAACCCCCCCGAGCCCCCCCGATCCGAGTCCGATCCGAGTCAGGCTCGACTTTTCCCGCCTGACTCGGATCTGAAATCGAGGCAAAACGTCATCATCCCGCCTTCCGAGTCTCGCGGGTTTTGGATCCTATATAAGGTACCCGCGTCGGCGCCATTTTCTCACTCGGCTGTGGACAGTGAAGAGGGAGGGTGGGAGTTAGGGCTGTGTAGTGTAGTGTAGTGTAGTGCTGCTGTTGTCCACTACTTCAAAGTCCATAGGGGCTGGCTGTGTTGTGCTGTGCTGCTGTTGTTAATAGGGGCTGTGTCCACTACTTCAAAGTCCATAGGGGCTGGCTGTGTTGTGCTGTGCTGCTGTTGTTAATAGGGGCTGTGTCCACTACGTCAAAGTCCATAGGGGCTGGCTGGACTGTGTTGTGCAGTCAGTTCTCCATAGGGGCTGTGTCCACTCCAAAGTCCTGTGCAGTGTCCCAGTCCTAAAGGGGTGCTGTAGTGTTGTCCAGGGGGTGCTCTGTCCATCAGGGGTGCTCCCCCCAAGTGCTAAAAAAATAATATATTTTCTGTGTTTGTGAATTGTGTGCGCAGTAGCCGCACGTGCATCAACAAAGTAGTGCCAAGCGTGCGCCTGTGTCATAAGTAAAGGGCCGGCTGGCTTGACCGTTAAGGGTGCTGTAACCCCCAAAAGTACACTCCAGTCCAAACCAAAAAAAAAATGATTTTCTGTGTTTAGCCGCACGTATATATCAAATCGATATAACATAAATGGAGGACCAAACTTTCTCCGATAAAAATAAAATAGAGAAAGATCAAGAACCACTTCCTCCTAGTGCTGAAGCTGCTGCCACTAGTCATGACATAGACGATAACATGCCATCAACGTCGTCTGCCAAGGCCGATGCCCAATGTCATAGTAGAGGGCACATACAATCCCAAATGGCAAAGTTCAGGAAAATGACCTTGAAAAAGACATTTAAATCAGCTGAAGAGAAACGTAAACTTGCCAATATGCCATTTACGACACGGAGTGGCAAGGAACGGCTAAGGTCGATCCCTAGTATGTTCATGACTAGTGGTTCAGCTTCACATGACGATGGAAGCCCTCCTCCCACTAAAAAAATCAAAAGAGTTAAGCTGGCAAAAGCACAGCGAAGAACTGTGCTTTCTAAGAAGATATCACAAATCCCCAAGGAGAGTCCAAGTGTGGTGGTGGTTGCGATGCCTGACCTTCCCAGCACTGGACGGGAAGAGGTGGCTCTTTCCACCATTTGCACGCCCCCTGCAAGTGCTGAAAGGAGCACCCACAGTCCACTTGCTGATATGCAAATTGAAGATGTCACTGTTGAAGTACAACAGGATGAGGATACTGGTGTAGCTGGCGCTGAGGAGGAAGTTGGCGAGGAGGATTCTGATGGTGATGTGGTTTGTTTAAATCAGGCTCCGGGGGAGACAGTTGTTGTCCGTGGGATGAAAAAGCCCATCACGGTCATGCCTGGGCAGAAGACCAAACATTCCACCTCTTTGGTCTGGCAATATTTCTATCCAAATCCGGACAACAACTGTCTTGCCATATGTACCATATGTAAAGGTGAAATAAGTAGGGGTAGGGACGTCAACCACCTAGGAACATCCTCCCTTATACGGCACCTGCAGCGCGTTCATAAAAAGTTACTGTCAAGTTCAGAAACTTTGGCTAAGACCGTAAGCAGTCCAGGGACACCTAAATCCCGTTGTCCTATTGTATCCAAGCGCCTGCAAACCACACCGTCAACTCCCTCCTCGTCAATTTCCTCCTTAGTCAGGATCGGAAGTAGTCCTGCAGGCCATGTCACTGGCATGACTGACTCTCCTATCCGGGATTCCTCTGGAGGATCCTGCATTGCTACGCCTACTGCTGCCGCTGCTGCTGTTGCTGCTGCTGGGAGTTGTTCATCATCCCAGAGAGGAAGTAGGAACACCACTACTTTTACTAAACAATTGACCCTCCAACAGTCCTTAGCGAGGAGGATGAAGTACGACAGCAGTCATCCTGAAGCAAAACGTATAACTGAGGCCTTGACTGCTATGTTGGTGTTAGACGTGCGTCCGGTATCCGCCATTAGTGCAGTGGGATTTAGACAATTGATGGAGGTAGTGTGTCCCCGGTTCCAAATCCCGTCTAGATTCCACTTCACTAGGCAGGCGATACCGAGACTGTACAGAAACGTCAGAAAAAGTGTCCTCAGTGTCCTGAAAAATGCCGTTGTACACAATGTCCACTTAACCACGGACATGTGGACAAGTGGAACAGGGCAGACTAAGGACTATATGACTGTGACAGCCCACTGGGTAGATGTATCACCTTACGCAGCAACAGCAGCAGCGTCACCAGTAGCAGCATCTCAGAAACGCCAGCTCGTTACAAGGCAGGCTACGCTGTGTATCACCGGTTTCAGTAAGAGGCACACCGCCGACAACCTCTTAGAGAAACTGAGGGAAATCATCGCCCAGTGGCTTACCCCACTTAGACTCTCCTGGGGATTTGTGATATCTGACAACGCCACCAATATTGTGCGGGCATTACATCTGGGCAAATTCCAGCACGTCCCATGTTTTGCTCACACAATAAACTTGGTGGTGCAGAATTTTCTGAAAAGCGACAGGGGCGTGCAGGAGACGCTTTGGGTGGCCCGAAAAATTTCTGGCCACTTTCGCCATTCAGCGACTGCGTGCCGAAGACTGGAGCGCCAGCAAACACTCTTGAACCTGCCCCGCCATCACCTGAAGCAAGAGGTTGTGACGCGGTGGAACTCAACCCTCTATATGCTTCAGAGGATGGAGGAGCAGCAAAAGGCCATACAAGCCTATACATCCACCTATGACATAGGCAATGGAGGGGGTATGCACCTGACTCAAGCGCAGTGGAGAATGATTTCCGTGTTGTGCAAGGTTCTCCAGCCCTTCGAACTTGCCACACGTGAAGTCAGTTCAGACACAGCCAGCTTGAGTCAGGTCATTCCCCTCATCAGGCTTTTGCAGAAGCAGCTGGAGAAAGTGAAGGAGGAGCTAAGACGGAGCGATTCCGCTCGGCATGTGGGACTTGTGGATGAAGCCCTTCATTCGCTTTGCCAGGATTCCAGGGTGGTCAATTTGTTGAAATCAGACCACTACATTTTGGCCACCGTGCTTGATCCTAGGTTTAAAGCCTATGTGGTGTCTCTCTTTCCGGCCGACACAAGCCTGCAGAGGTGCAAAGACCTGCTGGTGAACACACTGTCAGCTGAAGCGGAACGTGACACGTCAACGGCTCCTTCTTCATTTTCTCCCGCAACTGGGGCTGCCAGGAAAAAACTTAGGTATCCTAAGCAACCCGCTGGACCTGGCAACAATTTCTGACATGTCTACTGTCACTGCATATGATACTGTCACCATTGACAGAATGGTGGAGGATTACATCGGTGACAGCATCCAAGTAGGCATGTCAGACAGTCCATACCTGTACTGGCAGGAAAAAGAGGCAATTTGAAGGCCCCTGTACAAGCTGGCTCTATTTTACCTGAGTTGCCCCCCCTCCAGTGTGTACTCCGAAAGAGTGTTTAGTGCAGCCGGGAACCTTGTCAGCGAAAGGCGTAGGAGGTTGCTTCCACAGAATGTGGAGAAGATGATGTTCATCAAAATGAATTATCAGCTCTTCCAGGGAGACCAGCCTCCAGAAGGTACAGAGGGACCTGTGGTGGTGGATTCAAGTGGGGACGAGTTAATACTTTGTGAGGATGAGGATGTACACACTGAAGAGGGTGAGGAATTGGTGGATGAGGAGGATGAGGATGACATCTTGCCTCTGTAGAGCCAGTTTGTGCAGGGACACATTAATTGCCAGCTTGTTTTGTGGGGGCCCAAACGAACCAATCATTTCAGCCACAGTTGTGTGGCAGACCCTGGCGCTGAAATGATTGATTTGTTAAAGTGTGCATGTCCTGTTTATACAACATAAGGGTGGGTGGGAGGGCCCAAGGACAATTCCATCTTGCACTTCTTTTTTTTCTTTGCATTATGTACAGTTTGGGGCCTAGATTTTCTAACTGCCATCCTGTCTGCCACTGCAGTTTCACGCCTAGATGGGTCACGTGTTTGTGCCGCCCACTCGTGTCGCTTAGCATAGTCATCCAGCTACCTCGGTGCAACCTTTTGGACATAAAAACACTATTGTGAGGTGTTCAGAATAGACTGGAAATGAGTGGAAATTAAGGTTATTGCGGTTAATAATAGCATAGGAGCAGAGAAACCAACAAATTCTGTGATTTTAGCTGTTTTTATGCTTTTTTTAAAAAAAAATACAGATCCAAAACACAAAACCCAGAACCCAAAACACGGAAGGGTGGTTTTGGCAAAACCAATCCAGATCCAAAACACGAAGAAAGATCCAGATCCAAAACCAAAACACAAAACACGAAAAGTGGCCGGTGCACACCCCTAACATAAAGACAGAAGTTAACTGATTAATTGAAACCATCACACATATCTCTAATACACACTCACAGCCCAGTATAACATAGTAGATTGCATAAATATTATGTATATCAAGAGGCTCAATTATCGTAGATGCATAAATCTGAAGAGCTACAAGCAGTATCAGGAATAAGCAATATGGAGATATATATTATAAATAATATAAAGATATTAGAAATTAGAGATCAGAAAACTGCCAACACATTTCGTCATCATAGAACCCCTGACACAGTCCTATGGTGATGAAACACATTGGGCCAGTTTAAACCAACGACACGTGCGCAGTGGACCAGAATCCAAACAGGGGCTTGGACCAGTATAAGCTGCTGAAGTCCCGCGAGATCGAGACCCAGAGCGCAGGAACAACAGGTTGGAGGAGAGGGGGAAGGGGGACGGAGGGGAAGGAGGCCCGACAGTTCCGGGAGAGGGTCTTGGAAGGCTTGGGAGGAGGGGGGAATAGGGGAATTATTTGGGGTGGAGTGTTGGCTGGGGGTTGGTGAGAGTGGGCGGGACCGCCGTCTGGCCGGACGGTGACGGCGTAGTCTTAGCTGTCCCCCTAAAAGATGTCAAACAAATTGTGGTTAGTTTCTGGCCAAATCCTGGCCAAATAACATTTTAAAATCACCCACCACCAACAAAAAACATGCAAATATGAGTAGAATGAATAAATCAGAAATAGAGGGAAAACATGGCCATGCAGATATGAGGAGAATGAATAAATAGGACAGACATGAAAACATGCACACGCAGTTTGCCCCACAAAGACAAACATGAAAACCACAATACATAACACTTACTTTCCACTATCTGCATGCGAAAGCATGCCAGCAAGCGGGGCGTTCGCCGTTGCAGGTCAGACCACCTGCGCTCCAGCTGGCCGATGTTGCGGCGTGAGCCGAAGGAGCGCAGGCGGGCCCGTGCCTCCGCATACGCGGAACGCTTCTGCCGGTTGGTGATGGGTGGAGGCTGCCTGGTGATACGCCGATCCATCACCTCCGTTAGCACCAGCAGCTCGCGCCTGGTGAATGCGGAGGCTCTCATGATGGCAATGGTGTTTTTCATAAAAATCATTTTTGATAAAGTGTGCAAAAAATTTCTGATTGGCTAATGCATCTTGGAAATTAACAGGAGCAATTCTATTGGTTAGTGTATGAGTCGTGTTCGACAGGGCCAGAAATCTCTGGAGAGTTATGATAGGCTTGATGCAGTGACATGCGTAAGCAAATTTAAATAAAGAAATGAACCCCCGGGAAATATGCGGGGATCCACAGCAATAGAACAATTGTTTCATTGTGGCTAACATGTTTTTTGAGCAATAAAAGCGAATGTTTAAGCCGTACGCATTCTGCGGGTAAATACAAATACGGACAAGAGTAAAGTTTCTTGCATTGTGTTGAAAAAAAAAAAACAATTAAGCTAATTGATACATTGATTGGCATGATACAATTGATGGAGGTAGGCAGAATAAAGGAGCAGGTAATCGACATCTGACATGGCCACTTCCGGTTTATACTTGTGCGTGCGTTCCCTTCAAGCCATTTCGGGGATGTATGCTCGCTATTTCGCACGCTCGTTAGTTAGAGGAGGGGTCGTCTGAGTCTGGGGAGGATTTTTAGATGCGAACGAAAATACGAGCAAGCCCTTGAATTTAAATATTTTTGTACGTGCGCCTGCTTGCGAGTGGGTCTGAATCAGGCCCTCAATTCACAAACACAGAAAAAATATATTTTTTTTTAGCACTTGGGGGGAGCACCCCTGATGGACAGAGCACCCCCTGGACAACACTACAGCACCCCTTTAGGACTGGGACACTGCACAGGACTTTGGAGTGGACACAGCCCCTATGGAGAACTGACTGCGCAACACAGTCCAGCCAGCCCCTATGGACTTTGAAGTAGTGGACAACAGCAGCACTACACTACACTACACTACACAGCCCAGCCAGCCCTAACTCCCACCCTCCCTCTTCACTGTCCACAGCCGAGTGAGAAAATGGCGCAGACGCGGGTACCTTATATAGGATCCAAAACCCGCGAGACCCGGAAGGCGGGATGATGACGTTTTGCCTCGATTTCAGATCCGAGTCAGGCAGGAAAAGTCGAGCCTGACTCGGATCGGCCTCGGATCGGGGGGGCTCGGGAGGGTTCGGATTTCAGAAATCCGAACCCGCTCACCCCTAATATATATATACACAACTGTATATATACATATATATATACACAGGGCTATTTTACTAGAAAAATAGGGTCAGGAACTGTGGGAGGAGCTACTGGGGGTGGAGCTATTGCAAAACAGTTATATATACATTATATATACTTATATATCTATTATTTCTACATATATTATTATTATTATTATTATTATTACCAGTTAATTATATAGTGCACACATATTCCGCAGCGCTTTACAGAGAATATTTGGCCATTGACATCAGTCTCTGCCCCAGTGGAGCTTACACTCTATATTCCCTATCACATGCGCACACATATACACACTACAGTTAATTTTTGTTGGGAGCCAATTAACCTACCAGTATATTTTTTGGAGTGTGGGAGGAAGCCGGAGTTTTCGGAGGAAACCCACGCAAGCACAGGGAGAATATACAAACTCTGCACAGTTAGGGCCGTGGTGGGAATCCATGACCTCAGTGCTGTGAGGCAGTAATGCTACCCATTACACCGTATGTGCTGACCCAATATATATAGTAATTAGGAAAGAAGGCACTCAAAAGAGCCTTTAAAATAAAACTTATCTTATGAAAACTACATTTTGGCCCGTCATAGTTAATGAGAGGTTCAGGAACTGACTTCCTGCATGTTCCTGCTGAAAAATATCCATATATATATATATATTAGGGGTGTGCACCGGCCACTTTTCGTGTTTTGGTTTTGGATCTGGATCTTTCTTCGTGTTTTGGATCTGGATTGGTTTTGCCAAAACCACCCTTCCATGTTTTGGGTTCTGGGTTTTGTGTTTTGGATCTGTATTTTTATGAAAAAAAACATAAAAACAGCTAAAATCACATAATTTTTAGGTTTTTCTGCTCCTATGCTATTATTAACCTCAATAACCTTAATTTCCACTCATTTCCAGTCTATTCTGAACACCTCACACCTCACAATAGTGTTTTTATGTCCAAAAGGTTGCACCGAGGTAGCTGGATGACTATGCTAAGCGACACGAGTGGGCGGCACAAACACGTGGCCCATCTAGGAGTGACACTGCAGTGGCAGACAGGATGGCAGTTTGAAAAACTAGGCCCCAAACTGTACATAATGCAAAGAAAAAAAAGAGGTGCAAGATGGAATTGTCCTTGGGCCCTCCCACCCACCCTTATGTTGTATAAACAGGACATGCACACTTTAACAAACCAATCATTTCAGCGCCAGGGTCTGCCACACAACTGTGGCTGAAATGATTGGTTCGTTTGGGCCCCCACAAAACAAGCTGGCAATTAATGTGTCCCTGCACAAACTGGCTCTACGGAGGCAAGATGTCATCCTCATCCTCCTCATCCACCGATTCCTCACCCTCTTCAGTGTGTACATCCTCATCCTCACAAAGTATTAACTCGTCCCCACTTGAATCCACCACCACAGGTCCCTCTGTACCTTCTGGAGGCTGGTCTCCCTGGAAGAGCTGATAATTCATTTTGATGAACATCATCTTCTCCACATTCTGTGGAAGCAACCTCCTACGCCTTTCACTGACAAGGTTCCCGGCTGCACTAAACACTCTTTCGGAGTACACACTGGAGGGGGGGCAACTCAGGTAAAATAGAGCCAGTTTGTACAGGGGCCTCCAAATTGCCTCTTTTTCCTGCCAGTACAGGTATGGACTGTCTGACATGCCTACTTGGATGCTGTCACCGATGTAATCCTCCACCATTCTGTCAATGGTGACAGTATCATATGCAGTGACAGTAGACATGTCAGAAATTGTTGCCAGGTCCTTCAGTCCGGACCAGATGTCCAAACTTGGTCCTGCCTGCCCTGCATCACCGCCAGCGGGTTGCTTAGGATACCTAAGTTTTTTCCTGGCAGCCACAGTTGCGGGAGAAAATGAAGAAGGAGCCGTTGACGTGTCACGTTCCGCTTCAGCTGACAGTGTGTTCACCAGCAGGTCTTTGCACCTCTGCAGGCTTGTGTCGGCCAGAAAGAGAGACACCACATAGGCTTTAAACCTAGGATCGAGCACGGTGGCCAAAATGTAGTGGTCTGATTTCAACAGATTGACCACCCTGGAATCCTGGCAAAGCGAATGAAGGGCTTCATCCACAAGTCCCACATGCCGAGCGGAATCGCTCCGTCTTAGCTCCTCCTTCACTTTCTCCAGCTGCTTCTGCAAAAGCCCGATGAGGGGAATGACCTGACTCAAGCTGGCAGTGTCTGAACTGACTTCACGTGTGGCAAGTTCGAAGGGCTGGAGAACCTTGCACAACACGGAAATCATTCTCCACTGCGCTTGAGTCAGGTGCATACCCCTTCCTTTGCCTATGTCATAGGTGGATGTATAGGCTTGTATGGCCTTTTGCTGCTCCTCCATCCTCTGAAGCATATAGAGGGTTGAGTTCCACCGCGTCACAACCTCTTGCTTCAGGTGATGGCGGGGCAGGTTCAAGAGTGTTTGCTGGCGCTCCAGTCTTCGGCACGCAGTCGCTGAATGGCGAAAGTGGCCAGAAATTTTTCGGGCCACCCAAAGCGTCTCCTGCACGCCCCTGTCGCTTTTCAGAAAATTCTGCACCACCAAGTTTATTGTGTGAGCAAAACATGGGACGTGCTGGAATTTGCCCAGATGTAATGCCCGCACAATATTGGTGGCGTTGTCAGATATCACAAATCCCCAGGAGAGTCTAAGTGGTGTAAGCCACTGGGCGATGATTTCCCTCAGTTTCTCTAAGAGGTTGTCGGCGGTGTGCCTCTTACTGAAACTGGTGATACACAGCGTAGCCTGCCTTGTAACGAGCTGGCGTTTCTGAGATGCTGTGACTGGTGACGCTGCTGCTGTTGCTGCGTAAGGTGATACATCTACCCAGTGGGCTGTCACAGTCATATAGTCCTTAGTCTGCCCTGTTCCACTTGTCCACATGTCCGTGGTTAAGTGGACATTGTGTACAACGGCATTTTTCAGGACACTGAGGACACTTTTTCTGACGTTTCTGTACAGTCTCGGTATCGCCTGCCTAGCGAAGTGGAATCTAGACGGGATTTGGAACTGGGGACACACTACCTCCATCAATTGTCTAAATCCCACTGCACTAATGGCGGATACCGGACGCACGTCTAACACCAACATAGCAGTCAAGGCCTCAGTTATACGTTTTGCTTCAGGATGACTGCTGTCGTACTTCATCCTCCTCGCTAAGGACTGTTGGAGGGTCAATTGTTTAGTAAAAGTAGTGATGTTCCTACTTCCTCTCTGGGATGATGAACGACTCCCAGCAGCAGCAACAGCAGCAGCGGCAGCAGTAGGCGTAGCAATGCAGGATCCTCCGGAGGAATCCGGGATAGGAGAGTCAGTCATGCCAGTGACATGGCCTGCAGGACTACTTCCGATCCTGACTAAGGAGGAAATTGACGAGGAGGGAGTTGACGGTGTGGTTTGCAGGCGCTTGGATACAACAGGACAACGGGATTTAGGTGTCCCTGGACTGCTTACGGTCTTAGCCAAAGTTTCTGAACTTGACAGTAACTTTTTATGAACGCGCTGCAGGTGCCGTATAAGGGAGGATGTTCCTAGGTGGTTGACGTCCCTACCCCTACTTATTTCACCTTTACATATGGTACATATGGCAAGACAGTTGTTGTCCGGATTTGGATAGAAATATTGCCAGACCAAAGAGGTGGAATGTTTGGTCTTCTGCCCAGGCATGACCGTGATGGGCTTTTTCATCCCACGGACAACAACTGTCTCCCCCGGAGCCTGATTTAAACAAACCACATCACCATCAGAATCCTCCTCGCCAACTTCCTCCTCAGCGCCAGCTACACCAGTATCCTCATCCTGTTGTACTTCAACAGTGACATCTTCAATTTGCATATCAGCAAGTGGACTGTGGGTGCTCCTTTCAGCACTTGCAGGGGGCGTGCAAATGGTGGAAAGAGCCACCTCTTCCCGTCCAGTGCTGGGAAGGTCAGGCATCGCAACCACCACCACACTTGGACTCTCCTTGGGGATTTGTGATATCTTCTTAGAAAGCACAGTTCTTCGCTGTGCTTTTGCCAGCTTAACTCTTTAGATTTTTTTAGTGGGAGGAGGGCTTCCATCGTCATGTGAAGCTGAACCACTAGTCATGAACATACTAGGGATCGACCTTAGCCGTTCCTTGCCACTCCGTGTCATAATTGGCATATTGGCAAGTTTACGTTTCTCTTCAGATGATTTAAATGTTTTTTTCAAGGTCATTTTCCTGAACTTTGTCATTTGGGATTGTATGTGCCCTCTACTATGACATTGGGCATCGGCCTTGGCAGACGACGTTGATGGCATGTTATCGTCTATGTCATGACTAGTGGCAGCAGCTTCAACACTAGGAGGAAGTGGTTCTTGATCTTTCCCTATTTTATTTTTATTGGAGAAAGTTTGGTCCTCCATTTATGTTATATTGATATATACGTGCGGCTAAGGCGCACACAAACACAGAAAATTATTTTTTATTTTTGTTGGAGACTAGTGCACTTTGTGGGTTACACCACCCTTTAAGAAATGAGCCAGCCGGCCCTTTACTTATGGGACACAGGCGCACGCTTGGCGCTGCTCCTTTGTTGATGCACGTGCAGCCACAATGCACACAATTCACAAACACAGAAAATATTTTTTTATTTTGTTTGGAGTGTACTTTGGGGGTTACAGCACCCTTTAACGGACAAGCCAGCCGGACCTTTACTTATGACACAGGCGCACGCTTGGCACTACTTTGTTGATGCACGTGCGGCTACTGCGCACACAATTCACAAACACAGAAAATAATTTTTTTTTTGGTTTGGACTGGAGTGTACTTTCGGGGGTTACAGCACCCTTTAACGGTCAAGCCAGCCGGCCCTTTACTTATGACACAGGCGCACGCTTGGCACTACTTTGTTGATGCATGTGCAGCTACTGCGCACACAATTCACAAACACAGAAAATAATTTTTTTTTTGGTTTGGACTGGAGAGTACTTTGGGGGTTACAGCACCTTTAACGGTCAAGCCAGCCGGCCCTTTACTTATGACACAGGTGCACGCTTGGCACTACTTTGTTGATGCACGTGCGGCTACTGCGCACACAATTCACAAACACAGAAAATATATTATTTTTTTAGCACTTGGGGGTAGCACCCCTGATGGACAGAGCACCCCCTGGACAACACTACAGCACCCCTTTAGGACTGGGACACTGCACAGGACTTTGGAGTGGACACAGCCCCTATGGAGAACTGACTGCACAACACAGTCCAGCCAGCCCCTATGGACTTTGAAGTAGTGGACACAGCCCCTATTAACAACAGCAGCACAGCACAACACAGCCAGCCCCTATGGACTTTGAAGTAGTGGACAACAGCAGCACTACACTACACTACACTACACAGCCCTAACTCCCACCCTCCCTCTTCACTGTCCACAGCCGAGTGAGAAAATGGCGCCGACGCGGGTACCTTATATAGGATCCAAAACCCGCGAGACTCGGAAGGCGGGATGATGACGTTTTGCCTCGATTTCAGATCCGAGTCAGGCGGGAAAAGTCGAGCCTGACTCGGATCGGACTCGGATCGGGGGGGCTCGGGGGGGTTCGGATTTCAGAAATCCGAACCCGCTCACCCCTAATATATATTAATAATAGATAATTAATACACATTGATATATTTTTCACACTCTAAGAATTGCTGCCGTATACCAGAGTAGTCTCTCTGGGAGAAAATATACATAAACAAAGGGTGAAAAGATAACGGCGCATGTGTGATATCTATAAATTATTTTTATGTATATAGGAGAGTCGTGTGGATATCTTCATAAATGCACAATTTATTATACACAATAAACAACATAAAAAAAAAATAATAATATATGCAATAAAAATACACAATATCAGAATAAAAATTGCTAATTAGCATATATGCAAATATAACGTGATTGTTCTTTTTCAGAGGTGCATCTCCCACAAACTGGTTTCAATAATAAATGATGATATTATGTAAAGTTCCATATATAGTTACCGGTTTTACCACTCTTATAAGTGTAGATGAGATACGGGATGTGTCCAAGGTGGGTTGATAATATCCTGCAGCCTGTGCAGTCCCTTTTTCCTTAGTCTCCAAAAACACAGTTCATAACAGCGGGTTCCAGATGACTGGGTCTGCGGCCCGTGTGATCTCTGTGTCCCGCACTCCCAGATGGCACAAGATGTGCAAGTGTGGTTTCAGCGTATACTCCGGTATAAGTGAGGATAATCCAAAAGTCAAGTCCAGTAAATTCCGTGTGCGGAGATCTCTCTGCTCTCAGCCTTTCGCGTTTCTCTGTACCAGACAGCTTTCTGACACCGGTGTCAGTTCTTATACTGACACCGGAAGCCCGAAGGGAGTATATTCCAACAGCAGCAGGTAAGTGCTCTAACCCTCACCTCTCCCCCCCCAAACCCTCCCTTAGGGGTGCCTAACCTTAACCTCCCCCCAGTGGTGCCTAACCATAAGTCCCCCCCCCCCCGGGGTGCCTAAACCTCACCCCCCCTTCCCACACCCTAAACCTAACCCTCCCAGGGGTGTGCCTAACCCTAACCTCCCTCCAGTGGTGCCTAACCCTAAGTCATCCCCCCCGGGGTGCCTAAACCTCACCCCCCCTTTCCCGTGCCCTAAACCTAACCCTCCCAGGGGGGTGCCTAACCCTAACCTCCCCTTCTCCTAGCCTGGCCCTAACCCACCCCAGGAGGTACTTAACCCTAAATCCCCCCGGGCGGTGTCTAAACCTAATCCCCCCCTCCGCAGCGACAAGCTAACTCTTATTGATTCCTATAAGTCGCTATTTAGCGCTGCAAGTTGCTTAAGAAAGAATTGCTTTCCAGTCCAATCGTGTGGTTCCAAAGTGCAAAAAGTTATTTATGTAATAAGGGGCAACACGATATGAGATTTAACAATTAGAGTAAAAAGCAATAAAAATAGTACAGCCCGATACATACGCGTGCGCACTGGTCCCAGTATACAGTCATCAATCCAGACATCTGCGGTCGCAAGAAGATGTGTGTACACTGGGGTCAGGACACAGCCTATATACTTTACAGGTTTCTGAGTTAACAAAGGGACAAAATGACAGGTTCTCATTGGTTCTTGCTTCTGGTCAATCTGGTCATTGGTCAGTTCATAAGGTGTCATAAGGGGTATGGCTCAGTCTTCCATTGGTCACATTGTGTAGCTTCCCGCCGAAGAACTGGTTAATATTGGCTACAACACTGAATACAAGTAAAAACATTCTATTCAATAACTCCCTATCATCCACAACTAGCGGACGTATGATGCGATTTATTTGCCGATAGAAACGGATGTCTGCAAATAAACAGGGATTTAGTATGACACCAAACATGACATGTCCACTATATTCTGATCCTTAGAACTCTTTTAAGTACACTTTACATCATAATTATTAGCTAAAAAATACCTTTAATAACTCTGGTTATTAACTATAATGTGTGGGAACCATTTTGCACATATGTGGATACGCATTTTAGCGCATCGGATTGCACCGACGCAAAGTAGCGTCCTAGTAACACATCAACAGACCATAGACGACTATATCGTCAGATAATAATTGTGCAGCGATCATATCCAATTAGTTGACTTTGACACTCTCCCCAGTTTACCTCGTTCGGGATGCCGGGCGTCTGGGTTTCGGCTTGGGGCTAAAGATAGGCGTCGGCATTTTGAAGCCTATCTTAAGTCTGGGATTCTGACTGCCGGCATTCCGGACGGCGGTAATTTAACCGCATCCAGTCATGGATATACATGGCCGGTGTACAGCGTGTCTGCATTGTTTTATGTAGCAAGTCTCTTTGTAATATAATTCATTAATAATCTCCTTGATCAATGTATTGTGGGACTAATAAGCCATTTTTTCTCAAGCCGCATTCTTCAAAAATATCTCGGATTGGTTATTGGGCGTTTCTAAATAAGGTGTTGGAAGAAGCTGAATTTCATCCATATACACCAGCTGCATTACTACATCTACTAAAAGCAGATATCCCTGACAATATACGTAATCACTTACTCTTTCAGGACTCTTGTGCTGCTTGGAGAAGAATTTCTAAAAACTATCTACTGAATATACTGTTACCAAATACATGTCTTTTTGGGGCAACCCAGACTTCCCACCATCTTGAGTCATGCCGTCTCACCCAACACCCACTGCAGGAGCTCGGGAGTGAGCTCCGGCTGCAGGGAGGGAGTCTCCGGGCGCCCGCTGGTAACACAATTTCAGCGGGTGCCCGGCATATAGAGAAGGCAGTGACGGTGCCTACTCCATATGCCTCTCCAGATATTCCGGCAGGTGGCTCAGTGCTTGAAGTGCCGGTATACCATACCGTTGTATACCGGCACACTTCGAGCACTGGTTACGATAGCAAAAAAGCTTATTCTTGAAAAATGTATTAATAGGACAGCCCCTTCCATTGGGGAACTTAAAACATTGCTATTAGAACGTACGAGTATGTTGATAGGCACAATGCTCTTTCTGATATTGAGGAAGGTGTGCGGAGAGTCTATACTAAATGGGAGCCATTCCTTCTCACTCTCCCATTACAGAATGATACAAACAAAGTATTGAAAAATACGACCTGGTGTCTTCTCCAACGTGTTGTATGACATAGTGATTTAGCTTTTGATATCTCATTTTGATTCTTATCACTATCCAGACAAATCTAAATGGTGTAATAGTATGGGCAATGCTGACGTCGCTCTTTTCTTTTATTACGTTCTTCAGTTTCATTTTTACCCCGGTTATTGTTTTTCTTTTTTCCTCTCAGACTGACCTTCCTGCTCCTTTGTTCCTATTTTCAATCTATTTGTTCAGCTCAGCTTAATATTTTATATTGTTATATGTTAGGAACAGAAAAAAACATCAACATTTACCGTATGTTTTGTTATTATATATAAGGTTACACATGTTAAGTAATGTCTTTTACGTCTGTTTCGCGTATATACATGTGTGTACTATCACTGATAACCTTGTAAATTCTTGAGATGTTTCAATTAAAAAAATAAAAGATATAACATGAATTGTTAACACTACTGTGTTGCATAATGTAAATAAGGAGCACTACTGTGCGGCTTAACGTGAATTGTGGGGAATACTATGTTGCGTAATGTGAATTGTGGGCACTATTGTGTAATACAATGTGAATACTGGGTACTACTGTGTGGTGTAAAGAAATTAAGGGGCACTACTGCATGGCATAATGTTAATAACGGGCACTCCTGTGTGACATAACATGAATTGTGGGCACTACTGTGTGACATAATGTGAATTTTGGGCACAATGTGTGCATAATGTAAATAAGCAGCACTATTGTGTGGCATAATGTGAATAAGGGGACACTACTGTGTGCCATAGTGTAAATAAGGGACACTACTGTGTGACATACTGTGAATAAGGGTCACTACTGCGTGGTATAACATGAATGAGGGGCACTCCTGTGTGGCATAATATGAATAAGGGGCAATACTGTGCAGCAAAAGGTGAATAATTGGCACTACTGTGTGGCATAATGTGAATAAGGGGCATTACTGCGTGGCATAGTGTGAATAAGGGTCACTACTGTGTGGTATAACATGAATAATGGACACTACTGTGTGGCATAATGTGAATGAGGGGCACTACTGTGTTGCATAAAGTGAATAAGAGGCACTACTGTGTGGCATAATGTGAATAAGAGTGTGGCATAATGTGAATAAGAGGCACTCTGTATGGCATAATGTGGATAAGAAGCACTACTGTATGGCATACCATGAAAAAGGAGCACCACTGTGTGGCATAACGTGAATAAGGGGCATCATATTGCGGCATAACATGAATAAGGGGCACTACTGTGTGTCATATTATAATTAATGGGCACCACTGTGTGGCATAATGTTAATTTTGGGCAATATATGTGGCATAATGTGAATTAGGGCATTACATTATAATATATATATATATATATATATATATATAAACATGGGTGTGTGGGTGTGTGTGTGTTGAGGGAGGGGCAGTGCATGCTGGATCCTTCACTCACTAGTTCCATCACTGATCTGATGCCTTATGGCTGACAAATGCAAGTTTTCTTTGTTCTGTTAAGGATCACTGGGTCTACGTAATAAAATATAATTAATTTAAAAATCTAATTGTGTGCCTGACGCCGACGCCAAGCGACGAATGCACAGTCCGGAAGAATTGCTCCCAGTACCAGACTTGGTGCGTGAATAAAGTATATGGCCCCACATCACCCGGTAAGTTTGACTTTGAATGAAATACATTATCATGTTGATACTGCATATTTCAGCAAATCATGGCGTAATAATCAGACAGACAAAAAAATACACGAAAACTCAAAATAACTGTACAAAATAGCAGGGCCGTAACTAGGGTGGTGTGACATGGGCCATGGCACAGGGCACCGCAGGGCAGGGGGCACCATTCGGACATGTCAATTTTCTGTTTATAATCATTCTCACTTGTAGCTTCCTCTTTTTTTTTCTTCCCAGCATCTCCTGCTCTATCTCCTCCCTGATTGACTATTTGGGCGCCACCCAGTGCGGCCCGCACCCACCTAGTGATGCCACTGACTTTTACACAAATGCACCAAATTTAACATCTATAATGGCGACGCCTGTAAAGGTGGCGATGTGTGCATGACTGACGAGAGGAGGTTTTTTTATGGGACAAGATTATATACTTCAGATAATAGGGTGGGGAGGGCATATATACGGCGGTTCCTGATTTGTAGAATGTCTCGGTCAGGGAAACAATTTCAGGAATAGGAATATTTAATTTAATATTCCGGTATATTTACAGGCGTACCATCACTAATAATCATATACAAGGCAATCACATTATTATTAGTAAATATAAAGGTCCTCATTCAGAGGCGGTCGCAAGAAGCGACCGCTCATTCTGAATGAGGGCGGCCGCTTGTATTTTTTAGTGCGGCCTCCTGGTCGTTGCTAAGCTGTGGGTTACCAAAGGCCCTATTGTGAGAAGTGGAGGGGGTGTGTGGGTGTGACCAGTGCTGTATTGCTGTGACCAGTGGTGTGTTGGTGTGACCAGTGCCTTGTGAGTGTGGTCAGTAATGTGTGCGTGTGGCCAGTATACTGTGAGTGTGACCAGTGGAGTGTGGGTGTGGCTAGTGATGTGTGGGTGTGACCAGTGCCATGTTGGTATCACCAGTGCTATGTAGTTGTGGTCAGTGCCATGTGCACGTATATACCCCCTTCACTATCAGCACCAATGTCCCCTTAAATATATAAAAGTAAACTAATTGGAACATTTTGTGAAGAAAATAGACATACAGTTTTAATACTTGTGATATATGGCCGACCATGTGGGCAGCTGTTCGGCCGGTCATCCTCGTACTGTCATGATGATGGGCCTATTGTTATATGGAGGCCTGGAGCTGTAGTCCTATCTGCCCCATTGTTAATCTGTCCCTGAACATAGTGACAACGTGGAGGAGGCCCCCAAACCTACGCTTGATCTGATAACATGATATTACACTTTATGTTCTCAGTGCTTTTTTTTTTATTCATATTGCCCAACTAATGAGATGATTTACATATATGATCTTCTGCTGACAAATGGCTGGATAATTAGGATTTACACTCATCCTCTAATCTGCAGCAGAAGGAGATGTGGAATCTGATGGAGTGCAGAAACTTTATTACAGCAAAGTGAACTCTAAAGGGTAAATTTACTAAAGTGAGAGTTTTTAGAAGAGATGTTGCCCATAGCAACCAATCAGATTCTAGCTATTATCTTCTAGAAGGTGCTAGTTAAATAATAAGTAGAATCTGATTGGTTGCTATGGGCAACATCTCCACTTCTAAAAACCCTCAATATTCCATCTGTATAATACTCTGATGGTGGCTGTTACAGTATTATTAAACAAGCCATACAGTAGTGTATATATATATATTTTGATAATACAATAAATGACTGTGTGATGTCATACAGTGTTATCTTTAGAGATGAGCAGATCAGTTTTGCTCGGTTCTTTTCTCCAGATAAGCGCATTTTCGGATTTATCTTATTGGCTATGCAAAACACGTGAGACTCGGTTACCAATGAGATTCATGTTTCAGATCCGAACGTAACCGAGCCAAAGCCGAACCGCTCATCTCTAGTTATTTAGCTGTTTTATGCAAATACTTCCCTGCTTACACTGTGCACACACTTCCAGATATATTGTTTGGTCGAATGCCGAAAGATATATCGGTAGCGGATCAGCGGGTATGTACAACAGATAGATCTACCACCAGGGCCGCAACTAGGGGGGGCTGGAGGTGCACGTACACCGGGTGCGCCGCTGTACCCCGTGCCAGTGACCTCCAGCCCGGCTCCTTCTATGCAGCGCCGCGGTAGCCGGAGGCTGGAGTTCTCTCCTGAACTCCAGCTTCCGGCTCTCCCCACGGGCACTATGGGAGAGACGTCATGACGTCTCCCCCATAGTTCCGAGGGGCATCTGGCGGACCGGACGCGATGCTGGATGCAGAAGCAGGGTTCAAGGTAAGTATTTTTTTTTTAATAAGCTGCACTACAGGGGCATTATTATGGGGGCATGGGCATTATCACAGGGGCATTACTATGGGGGCATGGGCTTTACCATAGGGGCATTTCTATGCGGGTATGTGCATTATCACAGGGGCATTACTATGGGGGCATGGGCATTATCACAGGGGCATTACTATGGGGGCATGGGCTTTACCATAGGGGCATTACTATGGGGGCATGTGCATTACCACAGGGGCATTACTATGGGGGCATGGGCATTACCACAGGGGCATTACTATGGTGGCATGGGCTTTACCATAGGGGCATTACTATGGGGGCATGTGCATTACCACAGGGGCATTACTATGGGGGCATGGGCATTACCACAGGGGCATTACTATGGTGGCATGGGCATTACCACAGGGGCATTATTATGGGGGCATGGGCAATAAGGGGTATTACTAATGGGGCATGAGCACTACAGGGGCATTATTATGGGGGCATGGGAATTACCACAGGGGCATTACTATGGGGGTATGGGCACTACAGGGGCATGAGCACTACAGGGGCATTATTATGGGGGCATGGGAATTACCACAGGGGTATTACTATGGGGGCATGGGCATTACCACAGGGGCATTACTATGGGGGTATGGGCACTACAGGGCATGAGCACTACAGGGGCATTACTATTGGGGCATGGACACTACAGAGGCATTACCACAGGGGCATTGTTATGGGGGCATTGGCATTACCACAAGGGCATTAATATGGGAGCATGGGCTCTACAGGGGCATTACTATGGGGTTATTAACATATGGGCATTACTATGGGGGCATTACAATATGGGCACTACTACAGGGGCATTGCTATGGGCATTATCATATGGGCACTACAGGGGCATTACTATATGGGCACTACTACAGGGGCATTACCTCAGGGGACATTACTATAGGGGCACTGCTGCAGGGGGAATTACCAGGGGGGGGGCGTCAAATTACTGTCTTGCCCCTGGTGACAAAAATCCTAGTTTCGGCCCTGCTACCACGTCATTCACAGACATATGAGGTCGGCCCTGAAGCACGGCCGATGCTGATATATCATGAACAGGGCCGGCCCTAGCCCAAATTTTTTGGTACGCGAGTATATTTTTTGGCGCCCCCCTATGCAGTGCCCCTTTTACAGTGCCCCTGGTAGTGGTCCCCCCTGTGCAGTGCCCCTTGTGCCCCCAGTAGTAAGCCCCTTATATAGTGCCCCCAGTAGTAGTCTCCCCATGCAGTGCCTCCAATAGTGGTACCCCTTATGCAGTGCCCTTTAAACAGTGGCCCCAGGTGTAGTTCCCCCCCTTATGCAGTACCCCCAGTATTGCCCTTTATATAGTGCCTCCAGTAGTGGTCCCCCCTTGTAGTGCCCCTAGGAGTAGTCCCCCCTCTTGTAGTGCCCCTAGTAATAGTCCCCCCTTGTAGTAGTCCCCCCAGTGGTGGTTCCCCCCCCTGTGCAGTGCCCCCAGTAGTATCCCCCCTTGTAGTGCCCCCAGCAGTAATCCCCCCTTGTGCCCCCAGTAGTAGTCCCCCCTTGTAGTGCCCCCAGTAATAATCCCCCATTGTAGTGCCCCCAGTAGTAATCCCCCATTGTAGTGCTCCCAATAGTAGCCCCCCTTGTAGTGACCCCAGTAGTAGCCCCCCTTGTAGTGCCCCCACCAGTAATCCCCCCAGCAGTAATCCCCCCTTGTAGTGCCCCCAGTAGTAATCCCCCCTTGTAGTGCCCCCAGTAGTAGCCCCCCTTGTAGTGCCCCCAGTAGAGACACACGTAGTAAAAATAAAAAAAAAACACTTACCTGAATCCCGGCTCCTGAATCCTGGTCCCGCCGCCGCTATCAGCTCCTCCGTCCATCCTCCCGGGCCGCCTTGCATCATGGGAGAGACGTCATGACGTCTCTCCCATTACCCACTGTGGGAGCCAGAAGATGGCTCCAGCAGTGGGTGCAGCAGCCGATTAGAGTCTGACAGACTCTCATTGGCTGCTGATCAAAACAAACACACAGCTGCCAGCGGCTGTGTGTTTGGCACTGTGTAGTGCTGACCGAACTCTGGGCCTGATTCAGACCCGCTCGCGAACACTGAGCGCTCGCGAGCGGGTCGATGGCGCCCGTCGTGCGCATGCGCGAGACCCGCACAGCGATGGACAAGCCGTCGCTCGGGGTCTCGCACCAAAGGGGGCGTGCTGTCGATGGTGATTGACAGCACGCCCCCTTTGGTGGGCGTGCCGGGGGCGTGGCTGCCCAGACGGAGGCGTTCCCATGGGAACGCCTTCCGTCTGGGTCCGGCCCCACTGACATCACTAGTGATGTCAGTGGGAGTGATTTTGGCTCTGATAGAGCCAAAATCACTCCAGGGCTTGCGGCAACGAGACCCTGCCGCAAGGGTCTCGTCGCAAGCCCGATGGTCGTGATGGTCTTGACCATCGCGACCATCATCATGGACGCTCGCATAAGCTGTGGGTGGTAACCCACAGCTATGCGAGTGTCCAAGAGGCAAAAAAACCTCCCAGATTCAGAGCGTGCACTCGTTCAGAGTGTCCGGCTCTGAATCAGGCCCTCCGTCCGGTCAGCGCTACACATGCGGTGCAGCTGTGTCACAGAGACACAGTCTGCCTGTGGCCCGCATGGTACGCAGCTGAGGCGCCCTCCACTATGTGGCACCCTACTCAGCTGCATACCATGCGTAACGGTAGAACCGGCCCTGATCATGAAGAAATATGGGTGCAACTGCATGTTTGTACGGGCGACCTGCCGATCGCCCGTACACTGACTTCAGGGACCGCTGACAATTACATCACAAATGGGCGGGTATATTGAAATTGAATAATAGGAAGGGCCACTACAGGGTGCCTGCATAAAGGGACCACTACTGGGAAAACTGCATGGGGGGGGACTACTACTGGGGGCACCATATAAAGGGCACTGCATAAGGGGATACCGCTACTGGGCGCACTGCATTGTGGGGACTGCTACTGGGGGCACTGCATAAGGGGGAACACTACGTGGGGCACTGCATTTGGGGGGCCACTACTGGGGGTACTGAGTAAGGGGAACTAATTGGGGGCTGTATAAGGGGGACCACTACTGGGGATGCTGTATAAGGGGCACTACTATGGGCCTGCATAAGAGGGACCACAACTGCATACTGGGGGTACTGTATAATGGGTACTACTGGGGTTAAGGTGCATATGGATAGGAATGTTCAGCGTGAAAATAAAGGGGTGTGTCATGTTGACACGCCCCATTTTTAAGTGACCACGCCCATTTTCTCCCGCGCGCGCCTTCGCCGCGCGCACATCTCGGGATCTTGCAGGGGGGGGCTCCTTTTTCAAATTTGCCCTGGGCTCCAAATACCCTAGTTATATCTATCTATCTATCTCATATCTATCTATCTATCTATCTATCTATCTCATATCTATCTATCTATCTATCTATCTATCTATCTATCTCATATCTATCTAACTATCTATCTCATATCTATCTATCTATCTCATATCTATCTATCTATCTATCTATCTCATATCTATCTATCTAACTATCTATTTTTCCTGGGCATGATACTCTAAGGGAGATGTATGAAGGGGGTGGGTAACGGGCGATAAAGTCTGGCCCTGCTTCGCCCATTATTGAGGTAAAGCATATACAGACACTGCCCGCATGTATTAATAAAACTTTTGCCAAAGAAGGAGAGTGTTAACGCACCTCTCCTGTGAATGGCACCCTCCATCGACTGGCATCTGACTGGCGCTTGCTGTGCACCTGTGCTTGCACCGGTTAGAAACCCCAAGCGGCAGCCGTTTGAAAAAAGAAACAAAAAACAGTGCGGTGGTGAAGCTGCCGAAATCGATAGCTGCAGTTATCGGATCGGTCGTTGCCTCTCTAGGTATAACGGCCCCGATAATGACAGCAGCGCATAGCGGATCACTTCTGGGAAGTGGTAACTGCAGCAGGTAACGTGCGTAGTTACCGATTTTACACACATCACCGCGTCATACAACTACCACTCAGACAGACATTTTATATGACAGCTTGAAACCCAGCAGCTATCATGGACATACACTGTGAGAGGTGTCACTGTGCACCGGGTGCACTATCCTCAAAACTCTGATCAAACCTTTCGGAGGTTTGACTGCATTCCCCATTTGCATCAAGCTTGTAACATGCTTGCCAACTCTCCCTCTTTGTCAGGGAGACTCCCTGACATAGGGCCTGATTCAGAGCCGTTCGCTATTTGTGGTCGTTCGTTCAAAAACAAGGGGTGGCTATTCAAATGATCCGTTCGCAAATTGCAGTCTGTTCCCACCTCTAAGTCTGAACGAGCGAGCAAAACATACGCTCGTTTTTTTGATAAAAACGCCCCCTGGCCGCACGCACCATACGTCATGTCCGCTATTTATTAGATTAATCGAGTACATCGTACAGCGTATGAACTGCTCGCTATTCTTGTGGTTGGTGTTTTCAACCGCTATTTTGCGAGCAGTTCTGAGTTAAAAAAAACCAAGTGACGTGGTCAATGACGCTGCTGTATTAATTATGCACTCCCTTAAAACGCCCGTTTTGACCTTTAAGCACGCCTGCGTTCGGATCTCCACTCCCCGTTTTCAAGCACCTTCCCCTGTTACCACCCACATATGCCTCATTCTGTCACTCAAAATAGCAGGCCCTCGCTATATTGCGTACCAACGATTTTCGGCCGCACTGACTGGTTCACGCATGCGTACTAAAAACCGTACGCATGCGCAGATGTGCGAACATCGCTCGGAACGAGCGTACTGCCGCTAGCGAGTGGCTCTGAATGAGGGCCATAGTAGCAATCTCCCTGTCTCCCTGACATAGTAGCAATCTCCCTGTCTCCCTGACATAGTAGCAATCTCCCTGTCTCCCTGACATAGAAGCAATCTCCCTGTCTCCCTGACATAGTAGCAATCTCCCTGTCTCCCTGACATAGTAGCAATCTCCCTGTCTCCCTGAAGAGTCCAGCAATCTCCCTAATTGCACCTTACCCCCAATATGAAGTTGTTGTATTATAAAAAAAAAACAGAGATATATACATTCCAATAGGATCATTAGTATACTTTCCCTGCGTTGGTTATAAGGCACAATGATCCCTATAGCTACATGCATTTTCTGGAAAGTATCAGTGTGTTTTATTCAACAAAATAGATTTTACAACTGCTTTGAGGCTCATTTACATTTGGATGTAAGTCAGAACTATGACACGCCCCTCAGATGTAGCAGTACACGCCCACTTTATTGTGCGCTCACAGGTGTTGCTTTCGCAATCTCCCTGAAATGTTTCTACAAAATTAGACAAGTATGGCTTGTAACCATTGCCTAATAGAAGCCTACAGGCCTCTTCTTACTGAGACTGCCCAAGAGGGATGCAGAGTTGAGCGGTCCTGTTCTTTTTGGCCATGTAGCACAAGTTCGGATTTATCATATCCAAAAAAAGTGAGAGCCGAGAGCCCATCAGATGCCGTTTTTGCAGATCTGAGCGTAATGAAGTAGAACCAAATTGCTCATCTCTACTTTTTAGGTGTCCAGGATGGTTTCCCCACTATTACATGCACTTCTCCCAGGTGGCTTTTTGTAGAAAAGTTTCGCAATCTCACCACGCACCGCACGAATTGGCATTTCTAATTGAATTGCGATGTATGGAAGTTTCATGATACAAACTTGGAAATCTACTACTAATTGAACTGATCCCTTAGGGATCTATTTAATAAACAAAAACATGTCTTCTCTCCTGCATTCTAGCTGGGGAAAGCCTCATTTTTGTCACTGATTTCTCCTCCTTGTCATTTCTCCTCTCACATTCCTGCAGCCTCCCACAAAGGCTCCGACCGTCAATTACACTGCGACTAAAAAGTCGCTACGAGCGACTACAATAATGTACCTTGACGCAGGCGCAGTTTACCGATAATTGCTCAAGTTTGTAAATTTCCGCTTTGCATACGTCTCTGAATCAGGCCCACAGTCACATGACATGAGCAGAGAAGCTTTGGAATTCCCCCTCTGAGCTCTGTGGCTCAGAGAGACTGTAACATCCTCCCCCTCCGTCTCTCCCCTTTCACATGAAATGATGATAGTAGTGAGACTGTGTCAGGCAGCCAGACAATGGGCCTCATTCAGAGCCAGACGCGATGCCCATGTTCACGTAATTGAGCGATATTCTGCAGCTGCGCCTGCACGAAAATCACTAAATATTTTTACAGCGCATGCATTACACATACACAAAAAGGTGATGTTGCGATCGAGGTGCACGGTATCATAATTGTGGAAATTAATGTGCGTGTTATGGAAGTGTCGCGGGCGTGTCAGCGAGAGACGCAGGCATAGGAGGCCATGGTCAGATGGAGACGCTGCGCTTGCGATACAAATCTTGGTGGCTATGACATTTGCATATTTACGCACAGCTGCTGCGTACAAATGTGCGGGATGTGGTTAAATGGCCGGCAGACTGGATGCCGGCCACCGAAATACCAATGCCAGCATCCCGCTGCCGGAAGAAATGTCGACGGCGATATCCTGAAGGACATCAGGATACCGGCATCGGCAAACCTAACCCTCCCCCCCCCCGCGGCTGTCCGCTCGCGGCGCCCGGCATCCCTTCGATCGGGATGCCGGGCGCCTGTCTCCCGGCGTCGGGGGAAATGTCAGGTGTCCCGAATTTCATCCCTCGCCGGGATATGACAGTTGGGAAGCCGGCTGCCGGTATTAAGGCAGCCGGCTTCCCGATTGTATACCCCCAAATGTGCACCTGTGGCGGCTTTAGCATATATCTCGGAATCAGGCCCTAAGTACGGTATGCACCAAACGGTATTACTACAGGCGCTGAAAGTGAGCATCTCAGTCCTTGCACATTCGGACGCACTGACGTACACAAGGGAAGGACTTTGGAGAGATATTTGCATAAAGGCGCAGACGGGTGATCGCCAATAGACGATGCAATTGTGCTCTAATGCATCCACCTTTGAATCAGGCACAATGTGTTTTGTGTGTGCTCTGTGCACTGGGCAATTCTCCCTCCAAATGACATAATGAGAGCGGTGACCCTGTGGCAGCCATATTTGTCTGCCCTCCAGTGATGTATGAAAAGGAGATAAAGATTTGTAGGAGGACAGACAAATTCATGCTTAAAAGGTACTTAATTTGCTATTTCAATAAAAAATATGACAGAATAATTCTATTCTTGATTCAATCATGTAAATAAATAAAAGGTGACAACTGCCAAAGGGGAGACTACTTTTCTAGCTATATGTTTATGTCTGCCGTGTCCTTTATACCCACAAATGCTGGAGATGTCGTCTAATAAATATTTTACAGAGAGCAAGAATTACAAATGATAGGACAATAGGATATAGGGCGCTGACTGCAGATTAATACTGTAAAATTGATGTAGTACAGTATAGAGTATGAATATCAGCACTGTGTGAGGACTACAGAACTATCTCCTTCTTATGTAATGTTACCTATGTGCCACTGAGACCTAGGGGTTTACTCTATGAACTAAGTCCAGGAGAGAGATAAAGTGGACTGAGATAAAGTACCAACCAATCAGCTCCTAAATGCCAAGTTACAGGCTGTGTTTAAAAAATGACAGTCAGGAGCTAATTGGTTATTACTTTATCTCCGTCCACTTTATCTCTCTCCAAGGCTTAGTACATAGAACCCCTAAAAACCGAATCAATGAATAAAGCAGCATCCAGTGATGATGTCATCTGACACCAGGAGTCTACGGCGCGTGCGCAGGTCACCCCGAAAATGGCGCAACAGCCATTTTCCTGGAGTTTTCCCTACTGCGCAGGCGCAAAATGCTGGGAATATGGCCACATCTGCCATTTTCCAGGTGATTTTTACAGCACTGGTAGCACCGACGTGGGACTCCGGAGAGGTAAGTATTAAAAATATGGGTGCAGGGTGTGTGGTGTGGGCCCCCCTGGACCCAGGGGCCCGTGTGACCCACACACCCTGCACCCATTATAATTACACCCCTGCCCTGCTCACTTGTGTATATACAGCCCATACAATACTGGCAGTGCAGATGGGCATGTCTCTGGAATCAGTATTACAGGAAGCTGCCGGGGTGTCGGCTGACAGGACACAAATCCAGGACAGCTAGAGTTCCCCAAGTCTGCTCTATTCAGTCTCATTATTACCTGGCAGAACAGGCTGCAGGGAAGTTACAATACTGTCAGGAACCAGCAGGTGGCGTGCTTTTGCATTAAAGCTACACACTGGGACTAGGGACCTGCTGAGAATAGCTGGGGCCAGTGTTAGGGCACAGTAACAGGGAGAGGGCGTCCCATGGTAATAAGTAATATTAGTAATAATACATGAGATATAAGACGTTATAATGGGTGTGTCGGCATTGTGTCAGGGCACCGAGAGTGAAGTAGCATTTAGAACAATTACGCATTGGCAGCTCAGCCCATGGTCACCACCCAACTCCTGGGGAGGGTGAATTAACATATATATTAAAATTACGTATCATATTTTTTTTCTCCCAACTGGTTTTACGAATCCAGATTCATTAGAAGAAATGTCGGGATAGCACATACTGTAACATATGCTTCCTTGCTGAACTTTCATTCCTGGCTCTAGGATCCCCGTCTAGTTATTTAATACCACTCCAGGGACAAACGCAGGATTTTCATGGGGGGTTTCCATACATATTGTGTATATATATATATATATATATATATATACACACACATACTGTATATATATATATATATATATATATATATAAAACGTATATTTGTATACACATACAGACATATATACATACACACACATACATAAACACACACATATATACACACACACAAACATATGTCACATACATTACAAAAAACTTACCTTGCGGCAGATCTGATAGGGACAGGGTCTATAACAGGCTGGCACCATGTTCTTAAGCCCAAATGACTCGAATCTAATTAAATCTTGTCATATTGGTTCCGCCTCCTCCATAGTGACCCGCGAATGGCGGCAAAATTGCTACAAGGGGGCAGGGCTTAAGAACTTGTTGCCTGTACTCCAGTCTGTCAGGGGGGGTTCTGGGTACTCAGAAACCCCCCGTGCGTGCGCTACTGCACTCAGGAACTGACCTATAAAAAGATTACAGCCATCGCTGTGCAGCAGGTGGCATTACCGAGCCCAATCACTCCCCCACGGCTTGCTTATTACTAATGCTGGGCATCCACTATACAATTAGATGTCTGGCCAATCTGGCTGGTTGGAATGAAAACCTGGTAATGTATGGGAGCCAATGACAGTCGATCGTATGGTCTTAAACACTGGAAAAAGGACAAAAAAACAATTGTTCAAATTTGTTAAATTTGTGTGTTTTAACCAATTTGTCTGAACGACCATTTTTGTCTGTTTTCCAGTGTTTGCGAGCAAATGGACGATTGTCATTTGCTCCCATACATTACCAGGTTTTCATTCCAACCAGCCAGATTGGACAGATATCTGACAGATAATTGATTAGTGTATGTTTCAGACAGTTGGGCATCCACTATACAACTTTCTGTCAGATATCCGTCCAATCATCTGGTGCCTGCCGCTGATCTAATTACATCCAGCAGGTGTGCAGGCTCTTCACATCGTGGGAGACGCGGGTGACATCATGATGTCACCCACGCTCCCCCGTACTACATCACTGGGAACGCTGGCCTCTGAAGCGATCACTTCAGAGACCAGCATTCCCAGGAACCAGAGCCGTAACTAGACTTTTTGGTGCCCTGTGCCAGAAAGAGCATTGGTGCCCCTCTCATTTTTCAAAGGGACATAATGCACCCAAAAAAGGGGAATGGCCTCATGGGGAAGGGCCAGGGAAGATATAGGGGAGGCCAGGAGATGCTGAGGATGAAATAAGAGGAAGCTACAAGTGAGAATGATAATAAACAGAAATTTGACAGGCCCAAACATCGCCCCCTTACCTGTGGTGTCCTGTGCGATGGCAACGGCCGCACTACTCTAGCTACGGTCCTGCCAGGAACTGCAGCAGGTTTGTCGCGATCTACCGGTAGATCACGACTGACCTTTTGGCCTGCCCTGCCTTAAACAGTAAAGTCACAAAATAACCTATGGAGCACCAAGAAAATGGCTGGGTTAACACTAAAACCTGGGAAGTCCACCACCGGCTATAATCAATCAGGTGGGCAGCACTGTATGGACGGCCTGACTCAGATTTGTACGTTATGCCGATGTTCACGCAGTTGGGCGATTTTTTTTGCTACTGCGCATGCCTAAAACACAGAGGAAAGTCTCACTGCGCAAAAGCTGTAGTTCTACACAGCATTCGCAATGTCTCGGTGATCGCAGACCACTGCGATCCATGGGTGTTCCTGGGTGGAGTCGTGGAGGTGTCCAAAAGTGTTCTCCAAAAGAAGCAGGTTCGTGGGCATGTCAGGCAGGGGATTTCCCCTGTACACCTGTGGGCCAGTCCGACCCTGAACAAAGGTTTTGCACCAGAAGCGCAGGGAATGTCATAGACTGTGGCCATTTATAAGATCTGCGATAAGAGGGTCATATTATAGAGACTCTGCAAACTTTACTAACCCTGCAGTATACTACTAATCCTGCACTAAAAAGCAAGTTCTATTATAGTAGCTATTTGCAGCTTTTAGCATAAAGCTATTATTAACATTGTTTCAGGAGATATATATGGACAGATACTAACATTGGCCCTGATTCAGAGCCGCTCGTAAGCGGCCGCTCATTCGTTCTGACCGATGTTCGCACATCTGTGCATGCGTACGGATTTTAATACGCATGCGCGAACCAGTCAGTGCGGCCGAAAATCGTTTGTTCGCTATATAGCGAATGCCTGCTATTTTGAGTGACAGAGGGAGGCGTATGTGGGTGGTAACAGGGGAAGGTGCTTGAAAACGGGGAGTGGAGATCAGAATGCAGGCGTGCTTAAAGGTCAAAACGGGCGTTTTAAGGGAGTGCATAATTAATACAGCATCGTCACTTGTTTTTTTTTTACTCCGAACTGCTCGCAAAATAGCGGTTGAAAAAACCAGCCACAAGAATAGCGAGCAGTTCATACGCTGTTCGATGTACTCGATTAATCTAATAAATAGCGGACATGACGTAGGATGCGAGCGGCCAGGGGGCGTATTTTTCAAAATTACAACCGCAAGTTTTGCTCGCTCGTTCAGACTTAGAGGCGTGAACAGACCGCAATTAGCGAACGGTTCATTTGAATAGCCACCCCTTGTTTTAGAACGAACGACCGCAAATAGCGAGTGGCTCTGAATGAGGGCCATTATTTGAAGTTGAGATCCTTGGCTGATATGTGGCTGATGTGAGCAGGGGAAAATATTGATCACAGTTGATGAGCTGGATAGCTCAGAGAGAATGATAACGCACTTCCTGCCTGGGACGCTGTGCATTATACATCTTGGGAGCGGTATATTGACCTAGGAGGTCTCTGATGACCCTGATACTGATAACTGATTAAAACTTCACAATCTGTCTCCAAGGCTGATAATAAAATGAAATAGGAGGGGAAGGTCAGGGTACAGGACAGTTTTTTTTGGTGGTGGCTTAGAATATAATATATCAGAATAAATCACACAGGTGAGGGGAGAGCACAATACAGATATAAAGATGGGGGAGCACAAAACATATTGGGGGTCACCATACCATATTGGACATACAGATGATGAGGGTACAATACATACTTGTCAACTCTCCCTGAAATAGCAGCAATCTCCCTGACTCCCTGAAGAGTCCAGCAATCTCCCTGATTGCTCCTTACCCCTATTATGTATCTGTTATATAAAAAGAAAAATACAGACCTATACAATCAAATCGAATCAAATGATTAGTATCATTTCCCTGCATTGGGTATAAGGCACAGTGATCCCTATGACTACATACATTAGTAGCATTTCCCTGCATTGGATATAAAGCACAATGGGCCTGATTCAGACCCACTCGCGAGCGGCTGTACGCTCGCAAGTGGGTCGATGGTCTGCACTGAGCATGCGCACGACGGAGGGAGCTCCGTCGTGCGCATGCGCCAGACACGACGAGCGAAGGACTTTCCTTCGCTCGTTGTGTCCGATCAAAGGGGGCGTGCTGTCAATGTTGATTGACAGCACGCCACCTTTGGTGGGCGTGCCGGGGGCGTGCCTCCCTGCCGGGGGCGTTCCCACGGGAACGCCTCCCGTCAGAAGCCGGCCCACTGACATCACTAGTGATGTCAGTGGGAGTGATTTTGGCTCTGATAGAGCCAAAATCACTCCGGAGCTTGCGGTTGAAAACCTCAACCGCAGGCTCCGGCTCGCAATTTCGATGGTCGCGATGGTCACGACCATCGCGGCCATCAAAATGCACGCTCGTATAGCCTGTGGGTGGTGACCCACAGCTATACGAGCGTCCAGGAGGACGCTCCATGAAAAAGGAGCCCGGCCCTCATGCAGAGCGTGCGCTCTGCTCAGAGCGTACGGCTCTGAATGAGGGCCAATGATCCCTATGGCTACATGCATTAGTATAATTTCCCTGCATTGGGTATAAGGCACAATGATCCCTATGGCTACATGTATTACTATCATGTCCCTGCATTGGGTATAAGGCACAGTGATCCCTATGACTACATACATTAGTATCATTTCCCTGCATTGGGTATAAGGCACAATGATCCCTATGGCTACATGCATTAGTATCATTTCCCTGCATTGGTTATAAGGCACAATGATCCCTATGGCTACATGTATTGTCTGAGAAGTATCAGTGTGTTTTCATAAACAAATAGATCTTACTAACTGCTTTGGGCTCATTTACAATTGGTTGTAAGTCAGGTTTATGACACGCCCCTCAGATGTAGCAGTACACGCCCACTTTACCGCCTTGCTCATAGATGTTGGTTTCACAATCTCCCTGAAATGCAATTTTCAAAAGTAGACATGTATGGTACAACAGCGGACATACAGATGGTGGGGAGGGGGGCATGTGGGGGGCACTGATGGGCCTTATAAGTAGGCCTGTCATATAACCCCTTTAATTTATGACACATATGAAATACACAGGTTCTGTGGCTGGCTGACTTCAAGTCTCCATTACACCTGGTTTTAATCAGCCACAGAACCTGTGTGATTCATGAGTGACCCCAATAAAGGGATGATATGGCAAGCCTACTTATAAGGGGCACGTGGGAAACCTTTTTCATGTTTGCTCCCCGTCATGTAAAAATCTGGCAATGCCCCTACACCATTGACGGGAGCCTAGTCTAACATTAGTCCCTCCAAGTTACTGTAAAATTATTGTTGTAGTGCTCAATTCCAACAGCATCCACTAGATGGCAGTGCCGAGATCTCACAGAAAGTCACCCTAACAGTATCCAGTATAACGGTATTATTTCCATTAATTTCCCAGTTACTTTTAGTGCTCAATCCAATTACTGTAGGTGTGCAGGAGGCGAATAGCATAGAAATATCAGCAACAGTAAATAAATTTGCCCCCTCACGTCCCGGACACGCAGATTGTTTCTAGAAGCCCTATGGGGTCTAATTCGGGAGGTACCATAAGTGCGGCATACAGCCACACCTACTCACGGATGGGTGTAATTTGCACCTAATTAGACTGTCCTATAAGTGTTTCCTGAGCTGAATTCATTAGTGGATGCTTTATAAATTCAGGTCACTGCAATAGTAAATTAAGTGGGATGTCCATGAGCAGAATATTTAAGTCTTCTGGTAGAGGGGTCATGTTGGGGGGGTCTGTGCACTGTATTGCTGAGTAAAACTCATAAGAACAAATTGATGTTTAATTTAAAAGTTGCTACTGAAATAAAGTAAAAAATATTCCTAAGAATTAAACCACTGGGTGGCGCCACTCTTCCAATGATCTTATCTCAATGGAGCAAGTAATGCGGAAGCTCCCAATAACATAAAATAGTTTGCAGCATAAAACATTTTATACTAACTATATAATAAACAATGTTAATATAATGACACATTCTACAAATCATCCCGGCATATACAGTGATTTCTGATGTCATTGGTTATAAAATATAGAGAGAGAGAGAGGGAGAGAGAGAAAGAGATAGAGAGGGGGTGGGTGGAGAGAGAGAGAGAGAGGGGGAGGGCGCAGAGAGAGAGAGAAAGCTAGACTGTCAGTATAACTGTTGTGATTTACAATTGAGAACAAAACAGTAAAGATGGAGACCGGCACCTAAATTTACAAAAGGACGGTTTCCCCGGCTGTTTACTATTGATGCAGATCGCTGATGGTTTGAGCTCCAAACTACTCTGCATTTAATATACAGAGATTTGAAGGGTGCTTTTTATTCCACCAGTAATAAGCAGCGAATGCAAAATGGCCAAGTCGCCATTCAGAGGGGAATTAAATCACATACACCCCTCCATCAGCCCAATAGTAAAGGTACAAAACAAAAATAGCACTGTACATAAATGTAATAGTAATGCGTCCCCTTTATTGTAAATAAATCCTTATGTACTCCCTTTATTGTTTCCAAAAACTGATGTCTCTCAATAAACAAAAATAAATATATATATATATATATATATATATATATTAGGGATATGCGCCGACCCCCGTGTTTTGGTTTTGGATCTGGATCTCCCCTGGTATTGGATCTGGATTGGTTTTGCCAAAACCTCACCTCCGTGTTTTGTTTTTCGGTTTTGGTTTTGGATCTGAATTTTTTCTTAAAAAATCAAAAAAACAGCTAAAATCACATAAAATTGGCCTGATTTTGTTCCTACAGTATTATTAACCTCAATAACATTTATTTCCACTCGTTTCCAGTCAATTTTGACCACCTCAAGGCTCACTATATTGTTTTCTTCCAGTTTAGGCCCAAAATTTGCACCAAGCTAGCTGACTGACTAAGCCAGTGTTGGCTAACCTTGACACTCCAGCTGTTGTGGAACTATATATCCCAGCATGCCCTGCCACAGTTTTAGCATGCCCTAATAGCAAAACTGTAGCAGTGCATGCTGGGTTATGTAGTTCCATAACAGCTGGAGTGTCAAGGTTAGCCAACACTGGACTAAGCTATGCGGCAGCAGTGGGCAGCACAAAAGCGTGGCAGTTCAACTTCCAACATGGCACATCAGGAACCAAATGTTTTTTATTATGCAAGAGAGGCCTGAGGGAGTTGGAGTATATATGTAGTTGAAGGTATGGACAGGAAGGGTTTGGTAGAAAATTTAATTTCCTTTTTTTATTCCAAAATAAATTTATGACGGAGAAGGGGAATGGACGAGGTATTTACAAAAAAATATTTTGCTCATTCACATCAGTCCTTACCCCAAAAGAATCCTTGAGCACCATGACTGCTGCTGGGAGTGGATTTTCTCATCCCAGAAGGGGACCAGGAAGACTTCTAGATGTGCATTGCACATGAAAAGCATTCCCCAACCTGTACAGGGACATTAAAAAAACATAGTTAGTTAGTGGTATCCAAACTGCCACTTAATCGGCACAAAGACATTTCCCAACCTGTAAAGGGACATTTAAAAAAACATAGGCCCTCATTCAGAGCCGTACGCTCTGAGCAGAGCGCACGCTCTGAATGAGGGCCGGGCTCCATTTTCATGGAGCGTCCTCCTGGACGCTCGTATAGCTGTGGGTCACCACCCACAGGCTATACGAGCGTGCATTTTGATGGCCGCGATGGTCGTGACCATCGCGACCATCGAAATTGCGAGCCGGAGCCTGCGGTTGAGGTTTTCAACCGCAAGCTCCGGAGTGATTTTGGCTCTATCAGAGCCAAAATCACTCCCACTGACATCACTAGTGATGTCAGTGGGCCGGCTTCTGACGGGAGGCGTTCCCGTGGGAACGCCCCCGTCAGGGAGGCACGCCCCCGGCACGCCCACCAAAGGGGGCGTGCTGTCAATCAACATTGACAGCACGCCCCCTTTGATCGGACACAACGAGCGAAGGAAAGTCCTTCGCTCGTCGTGTCTGGCGCATGCGCACGACGGAGCTCCCTCCGTCGTGCGCATGCTCAGTGCAGACCATCGACCCACTTGCGAGCGGACAGCCGCTCGCGAGTGGGTCTGAATCAGGCCCATAGTTAGTTAGTGGCCTCAAGGTGCCACTTAACCAGCACAGATATGTGGACTAGCATAAGATCTATTATTTAAGGCAGGGGTAGCAAACCCTGGTCCTCAAGAGCTACCAACAGTGCATATTTTCCAGGTCTCCTCACAGATAATAAGTGTGTATAACGCACACACAGAAATAAAAAAATATATTTCTATTTTTTTCACACTGGGGGTGAAGAGCACCCCTGATGGACAGAGCACCCCCCTGGACAACACAGCACAACAGCCAGCCAGCCCCTATGGACAACAGCCAGCCCCTATGGACTACAGCCAGGCAGCCCCGAAGGACAGAACAACAGCCAGCCAGCCCCTATATGGATTGTGGACAACAGTCAGGCCCCTATGGACAACAGCCAGCCAGCCCCTATGGACAGAACAACCTCAAAACAGCGAGGCAGCCCCTATGGACAAGACAACCTCACAACAGCTAGCCAGCCCCTATATGGACCACAGCCAGCCCCTATGGACATTAAGCAGCCAGCCCCTGAGTGACAACACAACTTTAACCAGTCCTATTATGCACAACAGCACAGCACAGCTCCCAGCTCCCTCCCTCTTCACTCTCGACAGCCAGATTGAAAATGGCGGCGATCGCGGGACCTTTACATAATCCCAAACCAGCGAGAATCCGACAGCGGGATGATGACGTTTTGCCTTGTTTTGAGATCCGAGTCAGGCGGGAAAACCCGAGCAGGCTTGCATCTGACTCGGATCCCTTAAGTTTGGGTGGGTTCGGATCTCTGAGATCCAAACCTGCTCACCTGTATATATATATATATGTGTGTGTGTGTAAAATAAAATCATACAAACTCGTCACTCACTGACTTTTCAAACTGTAATTCCTCTAAATACAGGGAATGTTAATTCCAAAATATTGCAATAATTTGTCCAGCTGACCAAACACGTCAAGGTCTTCCCATCTGGTCAGACCCTGCACTGACTCTCAGAACAATGAGTTTAGCTCTGCCACATTTGGCTCCAGCTACCACACAGATTTTAAATACAAATGATGCTTCTTCATTGAGTATGAATCCTGGATTAAAGAGACAGAACCACACCCAGGCATATCAATTACTGAGCACTTGGGAATAAACTGACAAAGTTTGTCTTACTGTACATTTGGAAAGCAGGGTACCCTAGAGAGTGCGACCACAAAATGTATATAAATTACAGGATTAATCCACGGCACTCAATCATATGGGTACTGACCAGATTATGCTAATGAGTAAGCAGTGGGTGTGGTTTTCTCCACAATGAAAATTTACTTTTCAGACTCAAGGCGGATACCCACTACCCGATTAAACAGAGCGATTGAACAATAATGATATCGTTATTGTTCAATCGCTGGTTAATCTGGCACAAATCGGGCATGCAAATGTCCACTCCCGCTGGTCGTTTCTGACATCAATCATCGCCCGAACATGCCGGTCAAACTGCCGATAACGACAGATTGGCCATGTTTGGGGATGAGGGAGGGTGCCTGCACTGAATGACTGACCGTTCAGTGCAGGCACTGCAGGGGATGGGTTACGACGGTACAATTATGATGGCGTAGTCGTACTGTCTTCCCTGGGTCGGGTAGTGGATGTGCGGCATTAGCGCTCACCAGTAATAACGTAGAAAACCATCTGGTCTGAAGGCAACTGAGAACTGCTTTTCTAAACATAGAAAGGAATTATCATAAAAAAAAATTACTTTTTTACATCATAATTTTTTTTTTTTTTTTTTAATAGAGACTGATGTTAAATTGTATAGTTATACCGATATTATATAACAGATAACATATCTGTACAATAAACAAGGTTTCATCACAAATACATTAGTTCATATGTAAGCTACAGGAGATGACAGCAATGCCAGGAAAATTACTGAACACTTAATTGCTACTCTAATAAATGTTAATTGTATTTCTCAAGTTAATAATAATAAATCAATCAATAAGACTCCTTTGGTATCTCTCAATAAGCTACAGTATAATCTCACTCCGGAACCATTGTGACTTGGTTTACTGTACTTAACATAAATGAGATTTATCAATCTGGGATAGGAGGTTGTTTTAATCCTCTTAGTTCCAGGGCTGGGCTGGTCATAGAATACTTTCATTATTTTTGCATGGTAAAAATCAGAGTTCCATTTAGACAGTATAGAAGAATAACAAATGTGATTACTGCCCAGACAGGTGTGGCGACATTGGTCCGGTTATTGGGAATTGGTGAGGACTAGAAGTAAACTCATCACTACAAATTGCAGTAATGGTGGAGAGGGGGAGAGAGGGGATCATAATCTTTTTTTGGTCAAATCCCTAATTATCTTTCTGTCATTTATGTGATCCATGGTTCAGCTGCTAATTAATACCTGTTTTTCATTCAATCATTTTTTAATTTCTATATACTGTAAATGTGTTTGTGTATATTCATAAATATATTACAAATGGGCAGTTTGGTTCTCCAGAAATCTAAATCCACCCGAACTTTGTGAATCCGGATAAATCCAAGCCACGTATCTGATTCTTTGTATCAATTAAAAAAAAAGCCAGATCCAAAACCAAAACACATCTATCTATCTATCTATCTATCTATCTATCTATCTATTCCATAGACAAAAAACCTTACAGTTTTCATTGAGGCTGCGTAGATATGATCTGAAATTTCACAAAACCTACTGAATTTCTGCCACTCAAACTTCAAAAAGCAATGAAATTCTGATCATTAAGGCTAATGCCTTAATGGACGTGTTCCTTGCGTAATACAGATATGATATGCCATCACACCCTGTGGTGAACTGCAGATTCAGCACTCCATTAAGGCGTCAGCCTTAATGATCTGAATTTTATTGCTTTTTTAAGATTGAGTGGCACAAATTCAGTAGGTTTTGTGAAATTTCAGATCATGTCTAAGAAGCCTTAATGGGATATGTGAAATCGTAAGGTTTATTTGTCTATGGAATTTCATTGCTTTTTTATAATTTATTATTCATCGGGGTTTTGAGGAGCAAACCAGGCCACCTGCAGGGCAGAAGGACAACAAATAGGTACACTAGCATGAGTGGAGGAGCGGACAGCACACAGGAGGTGTTTTGGGGGTGCAGTGCAGGTGTGCGGAGCAGTGGCAGCAACAGGGCCGTGCACAGGAGCATCAGCAGGCGAGAGGAACTCACTGACGCTGGGCATACACCTGAGTGGATCAAATCAATAAGACACAGATGCATGGACAGATCAGTCAGATCAATCTATGCATCTGTTAAAAAATTTATGTGTACTATGAAAAAAAGACGTGCCCTCACAGCACAACCAGCACCGCACTTTGGAGCCCCAGTGCTGGATGTGCTAAATACAGGGGACAAATGATGTAGGGGTCCCCTGTATTAAGCACAACCAGCACCAGGCTAATCAGAGCCAGTCCTGGTTGCCAAAATACAGGGGACAAACAACGTAGGAGTCCTCTCGCCAAAAATGTAATTCTCCCATAGAGAACTCCCGAGGGAGGTCATAATGTTTAAGGGGCTACACTTCAAAAGTTATTGGAGGTACAAAGCTGAAATTTGGTATGGGCAGGTGGAACTGTCGCTGGGTACTGCATGCCAAATTTCAGGGCAAAAACATAAATAATGAGGATTTGGGAGTAATCTAAAGTTCCAACTGTCAGTTTTTTCTGACACACTCAATTAGGACCATTTTTCTGCTATTCTCTATGAGGGAAGGCATAAGTCAGGGTAGGGGGCGAATTTAGACTTGGGGTTTGTTTTATTAGGTCGCTATTGTTCCAGGGTAGATGCTTTTGGGGTTTTGGATAAATTAGAAAGTTACAGTTTTTAAATTATTACCATCACGAATGTGCCATTATACAGATAGGAAGCTTCAACTTGTTGTGAAGCCTCAGTTGGTGCCTTCAGCAGGTGTACTCACTGTGACTTCACTTGGGTGCACAAAGATGGCTGGCCAGTATGGGCGGTAGCAGCTGTGGGACTCGGCGGAAGGAAGCAAGTGTTAGCAGCAGCCAGGATCCAGAAAGGGGGTAGTGTGCTGTTGGCGGCAGCAGTGCAGGTGGCGGCAAACAGATGCACACTCGGATCAGGGATATCCATGATACCTGCATCTCTGTGTGATAAAAATAAACACAGATGCATGGACAGATCAGTGAGATCTGTCTGTGCTACTGTGTTTAAAAAAATGCAAGTGTTATAATGAAAAAAATGGTGTGCCCCCCCCCAAGAACAACCGGCACCGGGCTTTGCAAACCCAGTACTGGTTGTGCTAAATACAGGGGACAAATGATGTACGGGACCCTCGTATTCAGTGCAACCAGCAGTGGGCTCTGATCTGGTCCTGGCTCTGGAGATACAGAGGAAAAAAATGCATAGCGTTCCCCTATATTGTCCAGAAGCAGCACTGGACTTTTTCTAGCGGGGGGCTAATGCCACAGCCAGGGGAGCTGTATCACCGGGTCCGCTGGCTGAAGCATCAACCCTGACCATTAGTCAGCCCACACTGGGGATCCCTGGGGAGCTGTGGACCCCCTCAATAAAGGTTTCCCCCTCTCCAGGGCACCCCAGGCCTAGGCTGATAGCCCGGCCTATCCCCACCACCCCTGGCCTATGGATGCAGGGTCTATTTGTGTAAAAGTGTAGTGGAAATTAAAGAGTTAAAATTAGGGTTAAGCGGTTCGGATTCTGTGGTATCCAAACTGCTCCGAACATCGGGGATCCGAGTCCACCCGAAAGCTGTTTGGGTGTTCCCCACCTGACTCGGATCCCACTTCGAGGCTGAACGGCAGCCTCCTGACGTCAGATCCTTGCGAGAGGATCCGACGTCATTGCCCAAACACACCGCCACCAGCGACGGCTATGTGTTTGTTATAGCAGCCAATGAGAGTCAGACAGACTCTCATTGACTGCTGTGTCCACAGAGGGAGCCGACTGGAGCTCACTCATGAGCTCTTCCTTCCGGCTCCCCCCGCTGCGGGTGATGGGAGAGATGTCATGATGTCTCTCCCATAGTGCAGAGAGGAGCGGATGGCTGTGGTCACGGGAGGAGCGGGGTTCAGGTAAGGTTTTTTTTGTGTGTAAAGGGGCGCTGCTGGGGGCACTACTAATCGGGGCATACTACTGGGGACACTTCTAAAGGGGGAATACTACTGGGGGCACTTCTAATGGGGGCATACTACTGGGGGCACTTCTAATGGGGACGTACTACTAGGGGCACTACTAATGGAGGCATACTACTGGGGGCACTTCTAATGGGGGCATACTACTAGAGACACTACTAATGAGGTCATACTAATGGGGGCACTACTAATGGGGTCATACTAATGGGGGCACTACTAATGGGGGCATACTACTGGGGGCACTTCTAATGGGGACATACTACTAGGGGCACTACTAATGGGGACATACTACTGGGGGCACTTCTAATGGGGACATACTACTAGGGGCACTTCTAATGGGGACATACTACTAGAGATTATTAATGGGGGCATACTAATGGGGGCATACTACTGGGGGCACTTCTAATGGGGGCATACTACTGGGGGCATACTACTAAAGACACTACTAATGGGGGCTACTAATGGAGGGCATACTACTGGGCATACTACTGGGGACACTTCTAATGGGGACATACTACTAGGGACACTACTACTTGGGGCATACTACTAGGGACACTACTACTGGGGGCATACTACTAGGGACACTACTACTGGGGGCATACTACTAGGGACACTACTACTGGGGGCACTACTAATGGGGGCATACTACTGGGGGCACTACTACTAGGGACACTACTACTGGGGGCATACTACTAGGGACACTACTACTGGGGGCACTACTAATGGGGGCATACTACTGGGGGCACTACTAATCGGGGCATACTACCCGAGGAATACTACTGGGGGCATTGCATTTTTTAAATGGGCATGCGTGGTTCTCACCATTGAAGTCTCGTCTCTCTCAGCCAATGACCACTCCGCACCAGGATTTCTGTAGTGAGATCCCGCTGCAAAGCTGTAATTCGGGTAGCACTGTCCTTAGAGGACAATACTAATGTCCGTGGCTCAGGAAATGCATTTTTTTGTTTTGCCAAGACCCTGGATTGCCTACTTTGAAATGAAGAGGACGAGATCCACGCATAGGAGGAGGTGAGTATGGATTTTGTATTACAGGTACAGGTACCCTATGCATTATCTACTTGGACAAGTGGACGTGATTGGCTTCAGGTATACATAGGTGAGTATGTGAGATAGTGTTTGTGCATGTGTGTGTACATATGTACGTGCATGTATGTGTTAATAAAATGTTACTTTCTACAGTGTGTGTGTTCTATGGTATTTTAATATTGCTTTTGCTGAGGAACTACAGGTACCAGTGGGCCCATAATGCCCCGCATGCTGGTACTTGTGGTTCTCCAAGTACCAGCATACAGGAGAGGCTTGCTGGGAACTGTAGTTCCACAGCATAAGACAATATTTTTAATTCTTTACTTAAACCACATTTCAACCGGGAACCCACCAGCCAGGGGGCCAGGGATAGCCCTGGGCTATCAGTCTGGGCCTGGAATGCCATGGAGAGGGGGTCCCCTTTATTGGAGGGGTCCCTAGCTCCCCAGGGATCCCCTGCCTGGGCTGACTAGCGGTCAGGGGTGATGCTTCGGCTGGTGGACCTGGTGATAGGGCTCCCCTGGCTGTGGAATTACCCCCCCGCTAGAAAGGGTCTGGTGCTGCTTTTTGTAAATACAGGGGGACCCTACACATTTTTTTCCCCTGTATTTCCAGAAACAGGACCAGCTCAGAGCCCAGTGCATAATACAGGGGACCCCTACATCATTTGTCCCCTGCATTTTAGCAACCAGGACTGGTTCTGAAAAGCCTGGTGCTGGTTGTGCTTAATATGGGGGACCCCTACATAATTTTTCCCCTATATTTAGCATGTATGTTTGTTTATTTATACACAGATGCAGGCATTACAGAACTTCCTGATCTGAGCCAACATCTGTCTGCTCCTACCTCCTCTGGGTCCTGCAGCTCGCACCACCGCCGCCTGCACTGCCGCCCACACTGCCACTGCTGCCTGCTGGCTTCTCTGGGTCCCGGCTGCAGCTAACGCCTGCTACCCCCTCCTCTGTGTTTCAGCTGCAGCTAACACCCGCTTCCTTCCCCCGAGTCCCACCTCCGCTACACCCACACTGACCAGCTATCTTAGTGCACCCAAGTGAAGCCACAGTGAGTACACCTGCTGAAGGCACCTACTGAGGCTGCACAACAAGTTGAAGCTTCCTATCTGTATAATGAAGCAATTGTGAGGTAATAGTTTAAAAACTGTAATTTTCTAATTTACCTGAACCCCAAAAGCACCTGCTCTGGAACAATAGCTGCCTAATAAAACAAACCCCAAGTCTAAATTTGCCCCCTACCCTGACTTATGCCTTCCCAAAAATCCCCCATAGAGAATAGCATAAAAGTGGTCCTAATTGAGAGTGTCAGAGAAAAGACAGTTAGAATTCAGATTACTCCCAAATCCTCAATTTTTATGTTTTTGCCCTGAAATTTGGCACGCAGCACCCAGTGACAGTTCCATGCCAAATTTCAGCTTTGTACATCAAATATCTTTTGAGGTGTAGCTCCTTAAACACCTTGCCCCCCTTCGGGAGTTCTCTATAGGAAAGTTCCATTATTTTAGATTCAGCCTTAATATAAGGGCACAACTGAGCCCTTATTATATATACAGTATTTATACATTTTTTCCTAAGCATAACACTTTCTGAAGACAGTTGTATCATGGTGGACACGCATCATAGAGACCACATTCAGATGTCAAGATTAACCCCTCAATGTGAAACTTGCTTGGCAGCTGCTGGATTCGTATAGGTAGCGGTATTATTCTTTCTGTCTGTGACCTATCAAGGAAATGTATCAGATTGGGATGAAACACGTCAGTACATTTTTAAATAAAAAAATTATTTTGGTTCAATGAATCAACAAATTGTTTATGCTCTGTCTTCCGCACCACCTCAAATATAAAAAATATCATCAATGTAACAGCCAAAATAGACTCTTCCCTATAAAATCCTTCCCACACAGGGCTGCAACTAGTGTGGTGCGACCTGTGCCATGGCACATGGCACCACAGGGCAGGGGGCGCTGTTTGGGTCAGTTTTCCTGTTTGTTATCATTCTCACTTGTAGCTTCCTCTTCTTTTATCCCCAGCATCTCCTGGCCTCCCCTATCTCTTCCCTGGCCCTTCCCCATGAGGCCATGGCCCTCTCTCAGGTGCACTATATTATGTCCCTATTTATCCCCAGCATCTCCTGGCCTCCCCTATCTCTTCCCTGGCCCTTCCCCGTGAGGCCATGGCCCCCTCTCAGATGCACTATATTATGTCCCTATTTATCCCCAGCATCTCCTGGCCTCCCCTATCTCTTCCCTGGCCCTTCCCCATGAGGCCATGGCCCTCTCTCAGGTGCACTATATGATGTCCCTATTTATCCCCAGCATCTCCTGGCCTCCCCTATCTCTTCCCTGGCCCTTCCCCATGAGGCCATGACCCTTTTTATGTCTCTATTTTAAAAATGGGGCGCCTAGCTCTCTCTGGCACAGGGCACCAAAAAGTCTAGTTATGGCTCTGTTCCCACATGTGGGACAGCACAAACTCACCAAGATATAGGTTGGCATAACTCGGGGTGAACCTGGTCCCCATGGCTGTTCCTCACACCAACAGTTAATTAGTAGATTCTAACAAAATCATTATGTGATAAAAGAAAGAGAATGAATTCTGATATAAACATCTTCTTTCTCTCTGAGCACCCTTCCTCAATACTCTAAGAGGGGTATTCAATATGGGAGCGAAAAGTCCGTGCTGGACTTTTTGCTCCACATCGGAGAATTTTCAGGGATAAAGTATCGGGCGCGCGCCCACTTTATCCCCGTATTCAATATAAATCCTCCGAAAACGGGACCTGGCAAAGTGGGATTTGCATTAAAAAATGAAGTTTTCCTGGAAAAAATTGTCGGACCCCCCTAAAGTTGTAAAAACATGGGTGATCACTATGGGTCCCCCCGTTTTAGCCTGCAAATGAAAGTCGGGGATTTTAAATAGCTGCGGCAGGTGCTTTTTTCCTGACATTGAAGAAGTGATGCAGAAGAGCACTTACGTTATTTTTTTTCATTTTTTTAAGTGGTCCCATCAAATATGGGGTACATGAAAGTGGGTACTAGTATATTTTGATGTCCCTAAAGTAAGTTTTAAAAAATTCTGCAACTGTGCACCTGCGGCTATAAATCTATTCTAGAAAACACATGCCGCTATAAATCTATTCTAGAAAACACCTGCCGCTATAAATCTATTCTAGAAAACACCTGCCGCTTATAATCTATTCTAGAAAACACCTGCCGCTATAAATCTATTCTAGAAAACACCTGCCGCTAATAATCTATTATAGAAAACACCTGCCGCTAATAATCTATTCTAGAATACACCTGACGCTATAAATCTATTCTAGAAAACACCTGCCGCTAATAATCTATTATAGAAAACACCTGCCGCTAATAATCTATTCTAGAATACACCTGCCGCTAATAATCTATTATAGAAAACACCTGCCGCTATAAATCTATTCTAGAAAACACCTGCCGCTAATAATCTATTATAGAAAACACCTGCCGCTAATAATCTATTCTAGAATACACCTGCCGCTAATAATCTATTCTAGAAAACACCTGCCGCTAATAATCTATTCTAGAAAACACCTGCCGCTAATAATCTATTATAGAAAACACCTGCTGCTATAAATCTATTCTAGAAAACACCTGCCGCTAATAATCTATTATAGAAAACACCTGCCGCTAATAATCTATTCTAGAAAACACCTGCCGCATACTTGCAGAATAGCCCTGAACCTATTTCCCTAGTTTTAAACAATTTTTTCCCATTTTTTTTTTTTCACCCCAATTTTTTTATTAATTTTTTGGGGTGTCCCTATTTTTTTTTTTTACTTTTTTGGACAGTTATTTTTAAATGTCATTCCCAGGGGTGCAGGCTATTTTTTTTAAGCATGCACCCCTAAACCCCAATTCTGCACTTTTTTTCGACACCTATTCAATGGTGAAAAGTTATCCCCATTTTTTATCAAAGACTTTTTGAACCTGCGAAAAGTCTTTGAAATTGAATACAGTGTAAAACTAAAACCTGTCACGGCTTGGCGTGCACTTGGACCCGGAGTGGAGTCGGATGAGGAATGAGGACTTGTTTGCTGGTACTTGAAGGCAGCCGGCCTTAGGGGAGTATGACTCATGAAGCAGTGGCACGCGACGGGATCAGAACCAGGCTGCGAGACACTGGCGGAACTTAGAGACCCGGGGTAGGCTGGGTATAGCAGGTAGACGGGATCAGGAGACAGGTAGTAACAGGAGCAAACTGCACCAAGGCTGAGAGGGGAGTCTGCAGAAACACACTGGTACTGACACTTTAAATGAGCAAAGGAGCACAGAGAACTAGCTCACAGCATACGCTGTGATAGACGTTGCACTGGCAACTAAAGAGCCTCTGGACAGCCCTTTAGTACCCTCAGGTAGTGCAGGATTGGTTGATAGCCTCCCCAGCCAAGACTGAACCTGATTGGCCAGAAACGACATGTGACCCAAATCCAAGATGGCCGCGCCCAGTGGTCACAGCATGGAAGCTCTGCCAGTCTCAGCCCCTCTCACCTGCCTCCAGATGGAAGCCCTTGGTCTGCGGAGACTCACAGCACCCAGCGCTATTCTCCAGGAACCTGCACCTCTGCTGGAAACACCATGCCACAGCGCCCGGAGCGGTAAGCGCCGCGATCTCAGCAGCCTGTCACCCCTGGTCGTGACAGTACCCCCTCCTTTAGGAGTGGCCTCTGGACACTTCTTCGGTTTACCAGTAGATATTGGAGTTGCCCATAACGAAAACGAGAGTCCAGGACCTGTTTGATCTCGAACTCTACACCCCTCTCAGTCAAGACTTTGGGGGAGCGTGGCAGAGTCTTGTGAAAGCGATTCAGGATGAGAGGTTTCAGCAGGGAAATATGAAAGGAATTTGGTATTTTGAGGTAGGACGGAAGTTTTAATTTATAGGCTACTGGATTGATCACTTGAACGATGGGAAAAGGACCGATGAAACGAGGAGCAAATTTCATAGACGGCACTTTAAGGCGAAGATTACGAGTGGATAGCCATACTAAGTCACCTGTTTTTAGGTTGGGCACCGCTCTCCTTTTTTTGTCCGCTGTTAATTTATATCGAAGAGAGGCTTTTTGTAAGGAGAAATGGGCCTGAGTCCAAATCTGAGAGAATTTCTGTAGGGTGGAGGTCACTGCTGGTACATCGAAGACTGGCAATTCTTGAAACTCTGGTACTCTGGGATACAGTCCAAAAACTATAAAGAATGGGGTTTGCCCCGTAGATGAATGATAGGAGCTGTTATGGGCAAATTCGGCCCAGGGTAAGGTGTCTGCCCAGTTGTCTTGTGATGAAGACATGTGAATTCTTAAGAAAGTCTCAAGGTCTTGATTGACCCTCTCTGTAGACCCGTTAGACTGAGGATGGTAAGCTGTTGAAAAATTCAGTTTGATTTGAAAGATAGAACATATAGCTCTCCAAAATCTGGCTACGAACTGTACCCCTCTATCAGAAACAATCTCAGTTGGAAGTCCATGGAGACGGAAGATGTTGTCGACGAATAACTGAGCCAACTCTGGAGCAGACGGCAACGTCTTGAGGGGAACGAAATGAACCATTTTGGAGAAACGATCCACTACTACCCAGATGGTGGTAAACCCATTAGAAACAGGTAGATCCGTTACAAAGTCCATGGAACGGTGTGTCCAAGGATGGGTTGGTACTGACAGAGGTAGAAGTGTGCCGGCAGGAACCTGTCTGGATGTTTTATGTTGAGCACACTGTGGACAGGAGGCGATAAAAGCTTCAATTTCCAACTTCATAGCAGGCCACCAGTATGATCGTTGCAGGAATTCCAAGGTCTTGCGTATGTCCGGGTGTCCGGCAAAACGAGAAGTATGAGCCCACTTCAAAAGCTGCTTGCGCATATCTGAGGCCACAAATGTCTTTCCGGGAGGAGGTTGAATGCAAGTGGTAGCGAATACTCTGGAGTCTAGAACTGGAGTTTCCTTATGACTTTCGGAAGATGTGTCGGAGGAGAGTGATCGAGAGAGGGCATCTGCTTTTTGATTTAGTGAGCCTGGGCGAAAAGTTAAAGTAAAATTGAAACGAGAAAAGAATATTGACCATCGAGCCAGGCGGGAACTCAGACACTGAATATTTTTTAGGTATAGGAGATTCCGATGATCTGTATAAACGGTGATGGGATACATCGCGCCCTCAAGAAGATAACGCCACTCTTCAAAAGCTAGTTTCACAGCCAATAATTCCTGCTCTCCAATGGGATAATTCTTTTCTGCTTGGGAAAATTTCTTTGAGAAGAAGCCACAGGGATGAAACTTGCTATCCTCGAGTTTCTGGGATAGTACTGCCCCTACCGCTTCAGAAAAGGCGTCTACCTCAAGAAAGAATGGGTAGTTAATGTTGGGTTGTCTCAGCACGGGGGCGGAAATGAAGGCTTGCTTTAAGAGTTGAAAGGCAGTTTCAGCCTCTGGAGGCCATCGGGATGGATTTGCCCCCTTGCAAGTTAGGGCGGAAATGGGTGCCATGAGAGTGGAAAATCCTTTGATAAACCTTCGATAATAATTTGCGAAGCCCAAAAATCTTTGTACTGCCTTCAAAGAATTCGGACGAGACCAGTCCAATATTGCCTGAACTTTCTGGGGATCCATTTCAAGGCCGGCACCTGAAACGATGTAACCTAAAAAGGGAACTGAGGGAACTTCAAATACGCATTTTTCAGCTTGCAGTACAGGTGGTTCTTTCGTAGGCGAGTTAACACCTCCTTGACTTGGGATCGATGTCTGACAATGTTGGAGGAGAATATCAGAATATCGTCGAGGTATACTACCACAGAGATATATAGTAAGTCCCGAAAGATCTCATTCACAAAGTTTTGGAACACAGCAGGAGCGTTACAGAGACCAAAAGGCATTACCAGGTATTCAAAATGCCCGTCTCGAGTATTGAATGCTGTTTTCCATTCATCCCCGGCTCGTATCCTAATGAGATTGTAGGCCCCTCTTAAATCCAGCTTGGTAAAAATAGTAGCACCTTTTACTCGATCGAAAAGTTCGGTAATGAGGGGTATCGGGTAGCGATTTTTGATGGTTATATCGTTTAAGCCCCTGTAATCGATGCAAGGACGCAGGCCTCCATCCTTCTTAGACACAAAAAAGAATCCTGCCCCTGCCGGCGAGGAGGATGGTCGAATGAGCCCCTTTTGCAGGTTCTCCTGGATGTATGCTGACATGGCTTCAGTCTCGGGTAGGGAGAGTGGGTAAGTACGACCTCGCGGAGGAGTTTTGCCAGGAATCAACTCAATAGGACAGTCCCTCTCCCGATGAGGAGGCAGAATATCGGCTCCGGTCTTACAGAAGACATCGGAGAAGGAGCGATACTGGTAGGGAATTGGAGTAGTGGTTGCAATGTAACTACCTTTGACGGGTTTGATTTGAGGAAGGCAGGATACTTGACAAGTTTCTCCCCCAGGACAAGATCTGCATGGTGCCCCAATCAATATTGGGGGAGTGCTTGCGTAACCAGGGGTATCCAAGGATGACCTCATGGGAGGCTTTGGGAATTACTAGGAATCGGATAGTTTCAGTGTGGAGAGCTCCGATACGAACTGGCACAGGAAGGGTACGTTGAGAGACGATTCCGTTGGTAATCTGAGTGCCATCTACAGCAGATAGAGTGATGGTGTGGTTGAGAGAGGAGACAGGAAGCCGGAGCCTCTGGACAAGTTCAGCGGTGATAAAATTTTCAGCGGCCCCTGAATCGAGGAGAGAAAGAACAGTTTTAGAACCAGTGGAGATCTCAAAAGTAATGGAGAGGGTAGATTAATTTTTTGACGGAGACGGAGACATCACTCCTAACCTGGTGTCTCCGGCACAGATTAGGATCGGGAGTTTCCCGGACGACGTGGGCAGGCTGCAACCATATGACTGGTCTCCCCGCAGTACATGCATAGATTTTCTCGTCGGCGTCTTTGCCGTTCTTCTACCGTGAGGCGGGCCCGGTTAATCTGCATGGGTTCGTCACCCGCAGGTTCAGACGGAGGCAGGGTTGGAGTAGTGGTCGGCCGGAACCTAAAGCGATCTCCCCTAGTTTTTTCACTCTGGCGTTCTCTGTACCGCAAATCCACTTTATTGCAAAGGGAGATAAGATCATTGAGGGTAGCCGGCGGATCACGAGTGGCGAGGTCATCTTTTATGCGATCTGTCAATCCATTCCAAAAGGTGGAAGTCAGGGCTTCTTCATTCCATTTTAGTTCCGAAGCCAGCGTTTGAAATTGAATGATATACTGACTGACTGGTCGGTTCCCTTGGCGAAGTCGCAGGATTTCCGTCGCCGCGGAGGTTGTTCTGCCGGGCTCGTCGAAAATCCTCCGGAAGGACGTGAGGAATCCAGAGTAGTTGTCTAGTAACGGGTCGGACCTCTCCCAGAGAGGCGAAACCCAGTCCAGGGCAGAACCGGTCAGTAGAGACACTATATATGCCAGTTTGGATTTTGGAGATGGCAAGTTCGCAGGCTGTAGTGTGAAGTGGACGTCACACTGGTTGAGAAACCCTCGGCACAACTTGGGGTTCCCATCAAACTTATTGGGAGTCGGAAGGTGCAAATGAGATGGTGCAGGTGGAACAGGGACAGCTGGAGCTGCTGGCTGGTTGGTGGCGGCAGGCAAATTAACAGTAACCAGGGAAGCTTGCAGCGTATCCTGACGAAGAGACATTTCCTGCAGGAACTGAGCCATTTGGCGCTGAGACGCCTCTAGTCCCTCTAGGCGACTGGCGATACCCTGGAGCAAGTCGGCCCTCAGATCCTGTCCACTGGCCGAATCCATCTGGCCAGTGCAAACTGTCACGGCTTGGCGTGCGCTTGGACTCGGAGTGGAGTCGGATGAGGAATGAGGACTTGTTTGCTGGTACTTGAAGGCAGCCGGCCTTAGGGGAGTATGACTCATGAAGCAGTGGCACGCGACGGGATCAGAACCAGGCTGCGAGACACTGGCGGAACTTAGAGACCCGGGGTAGGCTGGGTATAGCAGGTAGACGGGATCAGGAGACAGGTAGTAACAGGAGCAAACTGCACCAAGGCTGAGAGGGGAGTCTGCAGAAACACACTGGTACTGACACTTTAAATGAGCAAAGGAGCACAGAGAACTAGCTCACAGCATACGCTGTGATAGACGTTGCACTGGCAACTAAAGAGCCTCTGGACAGCCCTTTAGTACCCTCAGGTAGTGCAGGATTGGTTGCTAGCCTCCCCAGCCCAGACTGAACCTGATTGGCCAGAAACGACATGTGACCCAAATCCAAGATGGCCGCGCCCAGTGGTCACAGCATGGAAGCTCTGCCAGTCTCAGCCCCTCTCACCTGCCTCCAGATGGAAGCCCTTGGTCTGCGGAGACTCACAGCACCCAGCGCTATTCTCCAGGAGCCTGTCACCCCTGGTCGTGACAAAAACCTGTGATAATGACGTCATAGGTGCGATATTAACGCAAAAATGGAGTTTTCGCACCCATATTGAATTCCCTTATAAGTCTTATATCTATTCCTGTAACATGAGGGATGTTAGTACATAATGGTTTGACATCTAGTGGCAAATATTTTTAATAACCCTCCCAAATGGTACGTTGAAGACAAGTTGAGTGACAAATGTGGGAGATCAGAGAAAATTGGAGAATAGAATCAACAATATAAGGAGAGTGAGGACATGAGGCAGCCAACACCGGACATTACGGGACATTTATGATGTTTGGTAACAATTAAGGTGGCAGGGTGTGCAATAAACAAAAGTCTAAACAATTTATTTTAAATGACCCCACTGGGCACAGCAGCATCCAAAAACAATTTCAATTAGTCCTATAGGATTTCTTTTCCCCCAACGTCTTGGCTGGGTATGTAGCCATGTTCTAAATAACAACGCACTAGAAATGGGACAGTTAGCTTAGATAGGTGCAACGCAATTAAGATAATTCCGTTGCCGCGCTGACACCTCATCTCTGTAACATGCGGTTTCTTCAGTTATAAAACAGGATCCTTTAAGCAGGGAGCTAAGTACATGATACTGCATAATACAAAACCAACAGAGTGACTGATCCCATGTAAAGCGCCTGATCATAGCTGCCTAATAGGATTTGCTTGTAAGGAATGTTTTACAATCTGTTGTGCAAGTAAGAAAACAATGCTGTCCGGCTGAGTCACAGCGCCTGGGGCTGAGGAAAGATCTCACCGTGGCTTTCCCCCAGCTCTCACCATGATACATGCAAACTTACTAAACGTCATTCACAAAGGCAGGGAAATGCAGAATATATCTATTAGATCCAAAAGGCAATGCAATGCCTGATTACCAGGACCTACTGAGTTTCTGTAAAAGTCAAGTATCCTTGTAGGGAGAATAGTTTCTTGTGCCATCCCACAAAATAGAAAACAACCCCCCTACTCAAATACACCCTCTACTGATCTTGCATGTGAGGCAGGAGCACTCACACACTAAGGAAGGGTATCCCCACCCCGCCCCACCCCACTAACTTTTAAAATACTATTAAATCCATCAATTTGAGTATTAGTAAATGTGTGATTTAGCCCCAGAAACACGACATTGATGTTGATTGACTTTATTGATTTTAAAACGATTAAAATCAACCTTAAGTAAATATACTTTTTATGGTCTCAGAACCTTTAACCACTTAACTGCTACACTCGCAAGGGATGGGCTTTCACTGATGCCCCATTCGGCCCCACTGTTCTGTCTCATGGCTTTTTATTTAATGACCTCTGGCACATGCAGTGTGAAAAACGCACCAAGGTAGTGTGAAAATACACTACTGTTTTGTTTTTGTTTTTTATTATTAAATCTCTGTTTTACTAGGCTCCTTGTCGCTGTGTCTATCCAAAAACAGACTTACACAATCTTGTTGTGGTGCCAGATTAGACGTTTCACACTTATCGCTTAGATCTATGGAATGTGGAAATAGTGTTTAAGCATCTAGTCATCATCGTCCCATGTTTAGATCATCATTATCAAATGCACGTTTTATAATCCTATTAAATATACAGTGTCACGTCCTCTATGGAGAATTCCCCTTTGGAGGGAGTGAAAGCCGAGGTCCTGGGCTGAGGGAGGAACCGGAGGATGTCAGACTTTGACGAGAGCAGTCCAAATCGGGATATGGGTTTAAGCTCCACCCAACTTGCAGGTCGCGGCCCTTTGGACTGCTGTCTGATACCGTGGGAATAGAGACAGATATAAATGGCCGACGAGATACACTTCTAACAAGAAGCACCTGCACAGGAGATAGATACTAATCCTAGGATGCTGGTAGTGTTAGGTGTCCAGTAATGACAAGGGGAGCACTCGAGAGTTTGTACACTGGAAAGGAGCTCTGACGCAATACTGCGTCACCAAAAACGCTAGAACTAGTACACTAGAAGGGGGTCCTTGATGCAATACTGGGTTGAGATTGGCACAAATAACCAGTACATCCAAAGGGGTACTTGACGCAATCCTGCATCAGAATCCACTATTTGTAGCGCACACAAGCATGATGATAGCGCACTGTTGCACGCAGAGTTGGTATTTGTCAGCACACAGGGAAGATGTTAAGATGCTCTATTGCACAAGGAGTTGGTTTTAGTAGACACGAGGATATCACGAAGGGGGAACTTGGAACGAGGTAGCGGCAGTAAACACTGGGTAGCGACAAAATTGCACAAACAACTTACTGCTGTCCGGAGGCTGGCTTAATACCCTTAGGTAGCAGATCATTGGTGGGCAACATCAGCTGACCACCACAATGCTACCATTGGGTAAAGGGTAGTCAGATGATGAAGACTGTCATGGCTGCATCCATGAAGGCAACTGCATTAACCAAGGCACGGCACAGCTCAGGGATGTCCACATGGCTTTTAGGCATAATACTCAGCACAAAAGGGGGTAAAGGTAGCGCTAGTACTTAAGTCCTAATAGGTTGCTGCCTTTAGAAGAAAGGATAGGGGATCACCTTCTCTAGTATATATGAGAGAGAAAAAAAGGCGCCAGAAGATTCTTTTTCTCTCTCATAATACTCAGCGCGTCACTCGCCGCCGGACCTGACGTCTGACCACCCAAGGGATCAGGGGAAGCCAGCGCAGAGGTGAGTAATGGCCGATCTAGGCCGCAACCTGACATACAAAGATATTTCCAATCTTCACCGTTCTCTGTGATTCAAAAGGACGATTATAAGAAAGGCTGTCAGGGGTTGTTCCACGGCCAGTCTGTAATGTGAATAGCGCTTACATCTATTTTGAACCAACTGCAATCATGCTGCAATGTTTGGAGATCTGCGAGTCACACCGCAGTCCCAGATCTGTACATGTGCAGTGTGAGTCACACCGCAGTCCCAGACCTGTACATGTGCAGTGCGAGTCACACCGCAGTCCCAGATCTGTACATGTGCAGCGCGAGTCACACCGCAGTCCCAGATCTGTACATGTGCAGTGCGAGTCACACCGCAGTCCCAGATCTGTACATGTGCAGCGCGAGTCACACCGCAGTCCCAGATCTGTACATGTGCAGTGCGAGTCACACCGCAGTCCCAGATCTGTACATGTGCAGTGCGAGTCACACCGCAGTCCCAGATCTGTACATGTGCAGGGCGAGTCACACCGCAGTCCCAGATCTGTACATGTGCAGCGCGAGTCACACCGCAGTCCCAGATCTGTACATGTGCAGCGCGAGTCACACCGCAGTCCCAGATCTGTACATGTGCAGCGCGAGTCACACCGCAGTCCCAGATCTGTACATGTGCAGTGCGAGTCACACCGCCTTCCCAGATCTGTACATGTACAGTGCGAGTCACACCGCAGTCCCAGATCTGTACATGTGCAGTGCGAGTCACACCGCAGTCCCAGATCTGTACATGTGCAGTGCGAGTCACACCGCAGTCCCAGATCTGTACATGTGCAGTGCGAGTCACACCGCAGTCCCAGATCTGTACATGTGCAGTGCGAGTCACACCGCAGTCCCAGATCTGTACATGTGCAGTGCGAGTCACACCGCAGTCCCAGATCTGTACATGTGCAGTGCGAGTCACACCGCATTCCCAGATCTGTACATGTGCAGTGCGAGTCACACCGCAGTCCCAGATCTGTACATCTGCAGTGCGAGTCACACCACAGTCCCAGATCTGTACATGTGCAGTGCGAGTCACACCGCAGTCCCAGATCTGTACATCTGCAGTGCGAGTCACACCACAGTCCCAGATCTGTACATGTGCAGCGCGAGTCACACCGCAGTCCCAGATCTGTACATGTGCAGTGCGAGTCACACCGCAGTCCCAGATCTGTACATGTGCAGTGCGAGTCACACCGCAGTCCCAGATCTGTACATGTGCAGGGCGAGTCACACCGCAGTCCCAGATCTGTACATGTGCAGCGCGAGTCACACCGCAGTCCCAGATCTGTACATGTGCAGCGCGAGTCACACCGCAGTCCCAGATCTGTACATGTGCAGCGCGAGTCACACCGCAGTCCCAGATCTGTACATGTGCAGTGCGAGTCACACCGCCTTCCCAGATCTGTACATGTGCAGTGCGAGTCACACCGCAGTCCCAGATCTGTACATGTGCAGTGCGAGTCACACCGCAGTCCCAGATCTGTACATGTGCAGTGCGAGTCACACCGCAGTCCCAGATCTGTACATGTGCAGTGCGAGTCACACCGCAGTCCCAGATCTGTACATGTGCAGTGCGAGTCACACCGCAGTCCCAGATCTGTACATGTGCAGTGCGAGTCACACCGCAGTCCCAGATCTGTACATGTGCAGTGCGAGTCACACCGCATTCCCAGATCTGTACATGTGCAGTGCGAGTCACACCGCAGTCCCAGATCTGTACATCTGCAGTGCGAGTCACACCACAGTCCCAGATCTGTACATGTGCAGTGCGAGTCACACCGCAGTCCCAGATCTGTACATGTGCAGTGCGAGTCACACCGCAGTCCCAGATCTGTACATCTGCAGTGCGAGTCACACCACAGTCCCAGATCTGTACATGTGCAGTGCGAGTCACACCGCAGTCCCAGATCTGTACATGTGCAGTGCGAGTCACACCTCAGTCCCAGATCTGTACATGTGCAGTGCGAGTCACTCCGCAGTCCCAGATCTGTACATGTGCAGTGCGAGTCACACCGCAGTCCCAGATCTGTACATGTGCAGTGCGAGTCACACCGCAGTCCCAGATCTGTACATGTGCAGTGCGAGTCACACCGCATTCCCAGATCTGTACATGTACAGCGCGAGTCACACCGCAGTCCCAGATCTGTACATGTGCAGTGCGAGTCACACCGCAGTCCCAGATCTGTACATGTGCAGTGCGAGTCACACCGCAGTCCCAGATCTGTACATGTGCAGTGCGAGTCACACCGCAGTCCCAGATCTGTACATGTGCAGTGCGAGTCACACCTCAGTCCCAGATCTGTACATGTGCAGTGCGAGTCACACCTCAGTCCCAGATCTGTACATGTGCAGTGCGAGTCACACTGCAGTCCCAGATCTGTACATGTGCAGTGCGAGTCACACCACCGTCCCAGATTTGTACATATGCAGGGCGAGTCACACCTCAGTCCCAGATCTGTACATGTGCAGTGCGAGTCACACTGCAGTCCCAGATCTGTACATGTGGAGTGCGAGTCACACCGCAGTGCCAGATCTGTACATGTGCAGTGCGAGTCACACCGCAGTGCCAGATCTGTACATGTGCAGTGCGAGTCACACCGCAGTCCCAGATCTGTACATGTGCAGTGCAAGTCACACCTCAGTCCCAGATCTGTACACGTGCAGGGCGAGTCACACTGCAGTCCCAGATTTGTACACGTGCAGTGCGAGTCACACCGCAGTCCCAGATCTGTACATGTGCAGTTCGAGTCACACCACAGTCCCAGATTTGTACATATGCAGCGCGAGTCACACCGCAGTCCCAGATTTGTACATGTGCAGTGCGAGTCACACCGCAGTCCCAGATTTGTACATGTGCAGGGCGAGTCACACCGCAGTCCCAGATTTGTACATGTTCAGGGCGAGTCACACCGCAGTCCCAGATTTGTACATGTGCAGTGCGAGTCACACCGCAGTCCCAGATCTGTACATGTCCAGTGCGAGTCACACCGCAGTCCCAGATCTGTACATGTGCAGGGCGAGTCACAAAGCAGTCCCAGATTTGTACATGTGCAGTGCGAGTCACACCGCAGTCCCAGATCTGTACATGTCCAGTGCAAGTCACACCGCAGTCCCAGATCTGTACATGTGCAGGGCGAGTCACACCGCAGTCCCAGATCTGTACATGTACAGTGCGAGTCACACCGCATTCCCAGATCTGTACATGTGCAGTGCGAGTCACACCGCATTCCCAGATCTGTACATGTGCAGTGTGAGTCACACCGCAGTCCCAGATCTGTACATGTGCAGTGCGAGTCACACCTCAGTCCCAGATCTGTACATGTGCAGTGCGAGTCACACCGCAGTCCCAGATCTGTACATCTGCAGTGCGAGTCACACCACAGTCCCAGATCTGTACATGTGCAGTGCGAGTCACACCGCAGTCCCAGATCTGTACATGTGCAGTGCGAGTCACACCTCAGTCCCAGATCGGTACATGTGCAGTGCGAGTCACACCGCAGTCCCAGATCTGTACATCTGCAGTGCGAGTCACACCACAGTCCCAGATCTGTACATGTGCAGTGCGAGTCACACCGCAGTCCCAGATCTGTACATGTGCAGTGCGAGTCACACCGCAGTCCCAGATCTGTACATCTGCAGTGCGAGTCACACCACAGTCCCAGATCTGTACATGTGCAGTGCGAGTCACACCGCAGTCCCAGATCTGTACATGTGCAGTGCGAGTCACACCTCAGTCCCAGATCGGTACATGTGCAGTGCGAGTCACTCCGCAGTCCCAGATCTGTACATGTGCAGTGCGAGTCACACCGCAGTCCCAGATCTGTACATGTGCAGTGCGAGTCACACCGCAGTCCCAGATCTGTACATGTGCAGTGCGAGTCACACCGCATTCCCAGATCTGTACATGTACAGCGCGAGTCACACCGCAGTCCCAGATCTGTACATGTGCAGTGCGAGTCACACCGCAGTCCCAGATCTGTACATGTGCAGTGCGAGTCACACCGCAGTCCCAGATCTGTACATGTGCAGTGCGAGTCACACCGCAGTCCCAGATCTGTACATGTGCAGTGCGAGTCACACCTCAGTCCCAGATCTGTACATGTGCAGTGCGAGTCACACCTCAGTCCCAGATCTGTACATGTGCAGTGCGAGTCACACTGCAGTCCCAGATCTGTACATGTGCAGTGCGAGTCACACCACCGTCCCAGATTTGTACATATGCAGGGCGAGTCACACCTCAGTCCCAGATCTGTACATGTGCAGTGCGAGTCACACTGCAGTCCCAGATCTGTACATGTGGAGTGCGAGTCACACCGCAGTGCCAGATCTGTACATGTGCAGTGCGAGTCACACCGCAGTGCCAGATCTGTACATGTGCAGTGCGAGTCACACCGCAGTCCCAGATCTGTACATGTGCAGTGCAAGTCACACCTCAGTCCCAGATCTGTACACGTGCAGGGCGAGTCACACTGCAGTCCCAGATTTGTACACGTGCAGTGCGAGTCACACCGCAGTCCCAGATCTGTACATGTGCAGTTCGAGTCACACCACAGTCCCAGATTTGTACATATGCAGCGCGAGTCACACCGCAGTCCCAGATTTGTACATGTGCAGTGCGAGTCACACCGCAGTCCCAGATTTGTACATGTGCAGGGCGAGTCACACCGCAGTCCCAGATTTGTACATGTTCAGGGCGAGTCACACCGCAGTCCCAGATTTGTACATGTGCAGTGCGAGTCACACCGCAGTCCCAGATCTGTACATGTCCAGTGCGAGTCACACCGCAGTCCCAGATCTGTACATGTGCAGGGCGAGTCACAAAGCAGTCCCAGATTTGTACATGTGCAGTGCGAGTCACACTGCAGTCCCAGATCTGTACATGTCCAGTGCAAGTCACACCGCAGTCCCAGATCTGTACATGTGCAGGGCGAGTCACACCGCAGTCCCAGATCTGTACATGTACAGTGCGAGTCACACCGCATTCCCAGATCTGTACATGTGCAGTGCGAGTCACACCGCATTCCCAGATCTGTACATGTGCAGTGTGAGTCACACCGCAGTCCCAGATCTGTACATGTGCAGTGCGAGTCACACCTCAGTCCCAGATCTGTACATGTGCAGTGCGAGTCACACCTCAGTCCCAGATCTGTACATGTGCAGTGCGAGTCACACTGCAGTCCCAGATCTGTACATGTGCAGTGCGAGTCACACCACCGTCCCAGATTTGTACATATGCAGGGCGAGTCACACCTCAGTCCCAGATCTGTACATGTGCAGTGCGAGTCACACTGCAGTCCCAGATCTGTACATGTGGAGTGCGAGTCACACCGCAGTGCCAGATCTGTACATGTGCAGTGCGAGTCACACCGCAGTGCCAGATCTGTACATGTGCAGTGCGAGTCACACCTCAGTCCCAGATCTGTACATGTGCAGTGCAAGTCACACCTCAGTCCCAGATCTGTACACGTGCAGGGCGAGTCACACTGCAGTCCCAGATTTGTACACGTGCAGTGCGAGTCACACCGCAGTCCCAGATCTGTACATGTGCAGTTCGAGTCACACCACAGTCCCAGATTTGTACATATGCAGCGCGAGTCACACCGCAGTCCCAGATTTGTACATGTGCAGTGCGAGTCACACCGCAGTCCCAGATTTGTACATGTGCAGGGCGAGTCACACCGCAGTCCCAGATTTGTACATGTTCAGGGCGAGTCACACCGCAGTCCCAGATTTGTACATGTGCAGTGCGAGTCACACCGCAGTCCCAGATCTGTACATGTCCAGTGCGAGTCACACCGCAGTCCCAGATCTGAACATGTGCAGGGCGAGTCACAAAGCAGTCCCAGATTTGTACATGTGCAGTGCGAGTCACACCGCAGTCCCAGATCTGTACATGTCCAGTGCAAGTCACACCGCAGTCCCAGATCTGTACATGTGCAGGGCGAGTCACACCGCAGTCCCAGATCTGTACATGTACAGTGCGAGTCACACCGCATTCCCAGATCTGTACATGTGCAGTGCGAGTCACACCTCAGTCCCAGATCGGTACATGTGCAGTGCGAGTCACTCCGCAGTCCCAGATCTGTACATGTGCAGTGCGAGTCACACCGCAGTCCCAGATCTGTACATGTGCAGTGCGAGTCACACCGCAGTCCCAGATCTGTACATGTGCAGTGCGAGTCACACCGCATTCCCAGATCTGTACATGTACAGCGCGAGTCACACCGCAGTCCCAGATCTGTACATGTGCAGTGCGAGTCACACCGCAGTCCCAGATCTGTACATGTGCAGTGCGAGTCACACCGCAGTCCCAGATCTGTACATGTGCAGTGCGAGTCACACCGCAGTCCCAGATCTGTACATGTGCAGTGCGAGTCACACCTCAGTCCCAGATCTGTACATGTGCAGTGCGAGTCACACCTCAGTCCCAGATCTGTACATGTGCAGTGCGAGTCACACTGCAGTCCCAGATCTGTACATGTGCAGTGCGAGTCACACCACCGTCCCAGATTTGTACATATGCAGGGCGAGTCACACCTCAGTCCCAGATCTGTACATGTGCAGTGCGAGTCACACTGCAGTCCCAGATCTGTACATGTGGAGTGCGAGTCACACCGCAGTGCCAGATCTGTACATGTGCAGTGCGAGTCACACCGCAGTGCCAGATCTGTACATGTGCAGTGCGAGTCACACCGCAGTCCCAGATCTGTACATGTGCAGTGCAAGTCACACCTCAGTCCCAGATCTGTACACGTGCAGGGCGAGTCACACTGCAGTCCCAGATTTGTACACGTGCAGTGCGAGTCACACCGCAGTCCCAGATCTGTACATGTGCAGTTCGAGTCACACCACAGTCCCAGATTTGTACATATGCAGCGCGAGTCACACCGCAGTCCCAGATTTGTACATGTGCAGTGCGAGTCACACCGCAGTCCCAGATTTGTACATGTGCAGGGCGAGTCACACCGCAGTCCCAGATTTGTACATGTTCAGGGCGAGTCACACCGCAGTCCCAGATTTGTACATGTGCAGTGCGAGTCACACCGCAGTCCCAGATCTGTACATGTCCAGTGCGAGTCACACCGCAGTCCCAGATCTGTACATGTGCAGGGCGAGTCACAAAGCAGTCCCAGATTTGTACATGTGCAGTGCGAGTCACACCGCAGTCCCAGATCTGTACATGTCCAGTGCGAGTCACACCGCATTCCCAGATCTGTACATGTGCAGTGCGAAGTCACACCGCATTCCCAGATCTGTACATGTGCAGTGTGAGTCACACCGCAGTCCCAGATCTGTACATGTGCAGTGCGAGTCACACCTCAGTCCCAGATCTGTACATGTGCAGTGCGAGTCACACCTCAGTCCCAGATCTGTACATGTGCAGTGCGAGTCACACTGCAGTCCCAGATCTGTACATGTGCAGTGCGAGTCACACCACCGTCCCAGATTTGTACATATGCAGGGCGAGTCACACCTCAGTCCCAGATCTGTACATGTGCAGTGCGAGTCACACTGCAGTCCCAGATCTGTACATGTGGAGTGCGAGTCACACCGCAGTGCCAGATCTGTACATGTGCAGTGCGAGTCACACCGCAGTGCCAGATCTGTACATGTGCAGTGCGAGTCACACCTCAGTCCCAGATCTGTACATGTGCAGTGCAAGTCACACCTCAGTCCCAGATCTGTACACGTGCAGGGCGAGTCACACTGCAGTCCCAGATTTGTACACGTGCAGTGCGAGTCACACCGCAGTCCCAGATCTGTACATGTGCAGTTCGAGTCACACCACAGTCCCAGATTTGTACATATGCAGCGCGAGTCACACCGCAGTCCCAGATTTGTACATGTGCAGTGCGAGTCACACCGCAGTCCCAGATTTGTACATGTGCAGGGCGAGTCACACCGCAGTCCCAGATTTGTACATGTTCAGGGCGAGTCACACCGCAGTCCCAGATTTGTACATGTGCAGTGCGAGTCACACCGCAGTCCCAGATCTGTACATGTCCAGTGCGAGTCACACCGCAGTCCCAGATCTGAACATGTGCAGGGCGAGTCACAAAGCAGTCCCAGATTTGTACATGTGCAGTGCGAGTCACACCGCAGTCCCAGATCTGTACATGTCCAGTGCAAGTCACACCGCAGTCCCAGATCTGTACATGTGCAGGGCGAGTCACACCGCAGTCCCAGATCTGCACATGTACAGTGCGAGTCACACCGCATTCCCAGATCTGTACATGTGCAGTGCGAGTCACACCGCATTCCCAGATCTGTACATGTGCAGTGTGAGTCACACCGCAGTCCCAGATCTGTACATGTGCAGTGCGAGTCACAAAGCAGTCCCAGATTTGCACATGTGCAGTGCGAGTCACACCACAGTCCCAGATCTGTACATGTGCAGTGCGAGTCACACCGCAGTCCCAGATCTGTACATGTGCAGTGCGAGTCACAGCGCAGTGCCAGATCTGTACATGTGCAGTGCGAGTCACACCGCAGTCCCAGATCTGTACATGTGCAGTGCGAGTCACACCGCAATCCCAGATCTGTACATGTGCAGCGCGAGTCACACCACAGTCCCAGATATGTACATGTGCAATGCGAGTCACACCGCAGTCCCAGATCTGTACATGTGGAGTGTGAGTCACACTGCAGTTCCAGATCTGTACATGTGCAATGCGAGTCACACCGCAGTCCCAGATTTGTACATATGCAGGGCGAGTCACACCGCAGTCCCAGATTTGTACATGTTCAGGGCGAGTAACACCGCCGTCCCAGATTTGTACATGTGCAGTGCGAGTCACACCGCAGTCCCAGATCTGTACATGTGCAGTGCGAGTCACACCGCAGTCCCGGATCTGTACATGTGCAGTGCGAGTCACACCGCAGTCCCAGATCTGTACATGTGCAGTGCGAGTCACACCTCAGTCCCAGATCTGTACATGTGCAAGGCGAGTCACACCACAGTCCCAGATCTGTACATGTGCAGTGCGAGTCACACCGCATTCCCAGATCTTTACATGTGCAGTGCGAGTCACACCGCAGTCCCAGATCTGTACATGTGCAGTGCGAGTCACACCGCAGTCCCAGATCTGTACATGTGCAGTGCGAGTCACTCCGCAGTCCCAGATCTGTACATGTGCAGTGCGAGTCACACCGCAGTCCCAGATCTGTACATGTGCAGTGCGAGTCACACCGCAGTCCCAGATCTGTACATGTGCAGTGCGAGTCACTCCGCAGTCCCAGATCTGTACATGTGCAGTGCGAGTCACACCGCAGTCCCAGATTTGTACATGTGCAGTGCGAGTCACACCGCAGTCCCAGATCTGTACATGTGCAGTGCGAGTCACACCGCAGTGCCAGATCTGTACATGTGCAGTGCGAGTCACACCGCAGTGCCAGATCTGTACATGTGCAGTGCGAGTCACACCGCAGTGCCAGATCTGTACATGTGCAGTGCGAGTCACACCTCAGTCCCAGATCTGTACACGTGCAGGGCGAGTCACACTGCAGTCCCAGATTTGTACACGTGCAGTGCGAGTCACACCGCAGTCCCAGATCTGTACATGTGCAGTTCAAGTCACACCACAGTCCCAGATTTGTACATATGCAGCGCGAGTCACACCGCAGTCCCAGATTTGTACATGTGCAGTGCGAGTCACACCGCAGTCCCAGATTTGTACATGTGCAGGGCGAGTCACACCGCAGTCCCAGATCTGTACATGTGCAGTGCGAGTCACACCGCAGTGCCAGATCTGTACATGTGCAGTGCGAGTCACACCGCAGTGCCAGATCTTTACATGTGCAGTGCGAGTCACACCGCAGTGCCAGATCTGTACATGTGCAGTGCGAGTCACACCTCAGTCCCAGATCTGTACACGTGCAGGGCGAGTCACACTGCAGTCCCAGATTTGTACACGTGCAGTGCGAGTCACACCGCAGTCCCAGATCTGTACATGTGCAGTTCAAGTCACACCACAGTCCCAGATTTGTACATATGCAGCGCGAGTCACACCGCAGTCCCAGATTTGTACATGTGCAGTGCGAGTCACACCGCAGTCCCAGATTTGTACATGTGCAGGGCGAGTCACACCGCAGTCCCAGATTTGTACATGTTCAGGGCGAGTCACACCAGAGTCCCAGATCTGTACATGTGCAGTGCGAGTCACACCGCATTCCCAGATCCAAACATGTGCAGTGCGAGTCACACTGCAGTCCCAGATCTGTACATGTGCAGTGCGAGTCACACCGCAGTCCCAGATCTGTACATGTGCAGTGCGAGTCACTCCGCAGTCCCAGATCTGTACATGTGCAGTGCGAGTCACACCACATTCCCAGATCTGTACATGTGCAGTGCGAGTCACACCGCATTCCCAGATCTGTACATGTGCAGTGCGAGTCACACCGCAGTCCCAGATCTGTACATGTGCAGTGCGAGTCACACCGCAGTCCCAGATCTGTACATGTGCAGTGCGAGTCACTCCGCAGTCCCAGATTTGTACATGTTCAGGGCGAGTCACACCGCAGTCCCAGATTTGTACATGTGCAGTGCGAGTCACACCGCAGTCCCTGATCTGTATATGTGCAGTGCGAGTCACACCGCAGTCCCGGATCTGTACATGTGCAGTGCGAGTCACACCGCAGTCCCAGATCTGTACATGTGCAGTGCGACTCACACTGCAGGGCCAGATCTGTACATATGCAGTGCGAGTCACACTGCAGTCCCAGATCTGTACATGTGCAGTGCGAGTCACACCTCAGTCCCAGATCTGTACATGTGCAGGGCGAGTCACACCACAGTCCCAGATCTGTACATGTGCAGTGCGAGTCACACCGCATTCCCAGAACTGTACATGTGAAGTGCGAGTCACACCGCAGTCCCAGATCTGTACATGTGCAGTGCGAGTCACACCGCAGTCCCAGATTTGTACATGTGTAGTGCGAGTCACACCGCAGTCCCAGATCTGTACATGTGCAGTGCGAGTCACACCGCAGTCCCAGATCTGTATATGTGCAGTGCGAGTCACACCGCAGTCCCTGATCTGTACATGTGCAAAGCAAGTCACACCGCAGTCCCAGATCTGTACATGTGCAGTGCGAGTCACACCTCAGTCCCAGATCTGTACATGTGCAGTGCGAGTCACACCGCAGTCCCAGATCTGTACATGTGCAGTACAATTAATAATTAAAAAACTGCTCTGTGAGAATGAAAAGACTTTACCCACAATTAAGTAAAATAAATTACATTTTTATAACAAATCATATAACGATACTCTAGTAATAAATGTTCAAAACATAAAAGACATCATAATAGTATTCAAATCATGTCGATACAATAAAATACAATTGTGTAGCAATTATTTGATAAATTTAAACTGCAACAACAGTATCAATAAATGTATCTAAATCCGCACAGCTCTAATAACACCCCAGACAAATGTCGCCAATTGAGTCCTCACAACTTGTCCAGCTAGAGAGGAATAACTCTATGTAGAGATAATAGATGGGTCCATACACTGGCTGTGTGTGTTTGATAAAAAATAATAAGGTGTGTAGAAAAAAAGTATATGCATTTGGTGGCGAGTCACCTTGTAGGGACACTGCTTAATCGAAACTTAGGGCCCGATTCAAACCCGGACGCTAAGCCGCGAACGCACGCTATGGGTATTTGTCGCCTGTCTGCGCATTCGAATGCATCGCAGTGTGTGTGCGCCAACCAGTCACTGCATTCGGGAATCGTGCGCTCGCAGTACATTGAGTGGACGCTACTTTGAGTGACAGACAGCGCCATTTGTGGGTGGTAACAGGGGAAGGTGCTTGTGAACGGGGGATTGGTGCTGGGAACGCAGGCGTGTCTGGGCGTCTAAATGGTGTTTCATGGTTGTGCATAATTAGCATGGAGGCGTCATTGTACACGTTACTTGGTTGTATTTCAGCTTGCAGTGATCGCAGTGTCTGTGGCGGAGTAGGGTCTACCTTAAGCACGGCGTGCAGCTCCGATGGCTCTCGATGGTTCTGAGTAATCACACACTTCCTGGAGATGGCGTGTGCTAAGAAAGAAAAGTGGGCGTCATTACACTGGTGTGCGCTCACTCT
>JAUIMM010000167.1:185000-287500 GCA_031769625.1 Taudactylus pleione
TAATAACCCCAGCATGTATCTGATGATTCCAATATCTGCTGGGGTCCCTCATTTTCGATTGCAAATCGGGTTTTGTATTGCATTTTGGCACCATGGCTTGGGAGGAGCAGGAGATACAGATCCAAAACCAAAACATGGTGGTCGGCGCACATCTCTACTAATAATGACTGCGTTGGCGGCTACTGGTGGATTTTGTGTACTGGGTGTTGGGAGAGTTTTTCATGATATAGTGTGTATGACTGTGGATTCATCAGTACTGGCTGATGGGGAAATCTGAATGCTAAGGTAACTCTCACAGTATAGGAGCTCTCATAGAAACCTATGTTCAGCTTCGAACATGGCACAGAGTGGCACTGCAGTGGTGGACAGGATGCCAGTTTAATAAGCTATATGACCCCATAGGAAGTTTAAAAACCAAGAATGTTTTCGTTAATCAAGAACTAGGTCAGAGGCCCAAGGGAGTTGGAATATGTGTATGGACTGACAGGGAAAAGACGGAAGGATTGATTAGTTTTATAAATTTATTTATTTTAATGTTTTGGCTCTGAAGAAAATTTATGAGGCAGGATCAGTGTAGGATCAAGTTCTTCAGTTCCTGAAAGACGTCTTTGATGTTGTTTTTTATACATCTAATAGAAATGCAGTAGCCTTGCTTGTGGAGGTGCTGCTAAATAGTACGCACTGTGAACACATGTTTACTTTGTGCTCAGGGAGGTTGTTAGGGATAACGGGACCAAGATTTGCTGATTACATCAGAGGAAAGCAGCCTATAGCTCTCTAGCTGAACTACAACTCCCAGCATTCGTGCTGTTTGCCAGTCCTGCTTGAAGTTGTTTGTCAACAGGTGGCTTGCCCCAGGTTACCTCTGCCTGCTTTACACATGGTATGTAACATGTAAATATGTATGTATGTGACCAATATACACAACTAATTTTTGTACTAAACGTATCTGCATTTTAATGTACACATCCTGGCAGGAAGACGCTCTGTGCTGCTGCTCATATTTCTGGTCTCTCACATGACACCCACCATCTACATTATCCAGTTATTCCGCTTAGAGTCACCTACATACAAAGGAGGCAGGTGTTTATTGAGCTAAACCATCATTTATAACAGCCTATTAATTCACCAGGGTCCTGGGGCAATCGTTTGGGGTTGGGGGGCAATGAAAAAAACTGGGTAAATTTGAAAATCTACCATGTTTTGCCCACTTAATCAACTTAGTGGTTCAGAATTTTTTGTCATTTAAATGAAAGGAGTATACAGGAGATGCTGTCTGTGACCATAGCAGTTTCTGGAAATTTTTGGGATTAATCAACTGCTTGTAGAAGATTTCTTTGGCTGTGGCAGTGCACCTTCCAACATGACACATTGGGAAACATTTTTTTAAATTAATGAAGAAGCCTGAGGGAGATGGAGTATGTATGTAGTTGAAGGCAGGGAAAGGAAGGGTTGATTCGTAGTAAATTTAATAAAAATTTTTGATTCTGAAACAAATTTATGAATGAGGAGGGGAGAGCATGGTTGAACAATATTTTTTTTTTATGTTTCATTTCAGTTTTGCCAAGCCCTATGGATGCCTACATGGATAGAAGAGGATATGATCCATGCATAGGGACAGTTGAGTATAGAATGGCTTCAGGGATACTAGGTGAGATAGTGAGTGTGAGTGTGCATGTGTGTGCATGTATGTTTTATTAAACGTTTACTGTCACGGTGTGTGTTCTGTCTTTTTTTTTTATATTTCTTTTACAGTGGTACAGCAAGTACCACTGGGCCCGTAATGCCCCACATTCTAGTACTCCAAGTACCAGCATTTGGGGGAGGCTGGGACCTGTAGTTCCACTGCAAACAGAATATTTTTAACTCTTTCAAATGCATAATCAACCTGGCACCCACCGGGGACCTCTTTATTGGGGGGGTACCCAGATCCCCAGGGATCTCTGGCCTGAGTTGTCTAGCAGTCAGGGGTAATGCTTTGGCTGGGTGACCTGGTGAAAGGGTTCCCCTGGCTGGGGCATTACCCCCCCGCTAGAAAAAGTTTGTCTGGTTATGAAAATTACAGGGGACCACTCCATTTTTTGTCCCCTGTATTTCCATAACCAGATCAGAGCCCAGTGCTGGTTGCGCTAAATACAGGGGACCCCTACATTGTTTGTCCCCTGTATTTTGGCAACCAGGGCTGGCTCTGAATAGCCTGGTGCTGGTTGTGCTTAATACAGGGGACCCTTATGTAATTTGTCCCCTGTATTTAGCACAACCAGTACTGGTTCTCCAATACCTGGTGCTGGTTGTTTTTTTTTTTGGGGGGGGGCACGCCGTTTAAAAAAAAAATTACACAGTTTACCTTTGTTTTAAACACAGAAGCACAGACAGATCTCACTGATCCATCCATGCATCTGTGCTAACTGTGACACTCAGCTCATTCTGCTCTCCCCCTCCTTTTTACCTCAACGATGCCGCGTCACTTTCTTCCATAGTATGGATCCCTCTGAATGCATTGCTCGGACTCTCGGCACACAGCCGACAACGGTTCCTGCTATCGCGGCCTCTTTACTAGTACCCTTCACACGGGTACTTATCAGCTGCTCCTTAGCCCACCCTGGCTCAACTGATGGTGTCCCTAAGCCATTGCTGACACCCGCTGGCTCTCGTGGGGGACACTCCAGTCTGAACCCTAACTGCCACGGCCACTCCCTTAAGGCCAACTGCCTCGCACTAACCCTTCAGTAATATCCTGTGTGCTGCATGCACCCCTGCCCCTAACCTCCCTCTCTTCTCCCCTATTTACTAAACTGTAAATCGTCACACTGGGGGGCATATCATATCTTACCAAAGCTCACAGTAAATATAAAACATCCATACATATTAATTATATAAAACTACCTCATTTTAATAAACAATACTATAAATATATCTATATTTATATAATATATGACCTAAATTTTAATAAGATACCATTTATTCAAATAACCCATTGTAACATTAACCAATAAATAGAACTAACATGCCTTGATAATGGCCATAATCTCTCTTTTACATTAATTACCAAAGGGTGTTACAATATAATTTGTGAGAAATGGTTTTCATAATACAGTATATGGACAGAAAAGTCCACAGAGTTCCTGGTGTCATACGTAACACACAGTTTACTGTTTCCATAAATAATGAGAAAAGTAGCAAAAAACATAACAAGATGGAGGTTTACCAGATGTCTATGATAAGAAGGCCTGTAGGTGTTTACGGGGTCTACTCATCATCACTGAATTTCTGCAAAAGCAGGTGAAAATTTAAATTTTCACCTACTTTTGTATAAATTAAGTGTCAGACCCATTCATCATTCATGTAAAGCAGGAGATATTACTGATATCTCCTGATTACAATCTCCCCCTATAATTTCCACAGTAGAAATTATACCATTCATCAAGTGCCGAAAAAGCATCTTTTCAGAACTCGACTATGAAACTGTACGCCACCCTGAGATGGCGAACAGGCCCCCGAAGGCATTCACAAGTGCTGGGAGGGATCTTTTCAGATCCTTCCCTGCTCTATCCCCATTGCCTTCGGCTGCTGTGTGAAGCATCTCCATCCCTCCTTCCCTCTACCCGCAGGCTATCTTACCTATCTCTGGCGGCTCCCTGTCACTGCTGCCTGTCTGGTACCTCAGTGCTGGCGGCTCTCATCAGAAGCTGCGGGCGGATGCGGGGGGGGGGGGCGTTTACCACTAATACCAGCAGGTGGAGTGTACACCAGGGGAGACACTTGTAGGAGGAGGTCGGGGCAGTAAGAGGGGAGACGAGGGGTAGGGACATGCTGACTGCTAATACCAGCAGGCAGAGTGGACAACAGGGGTGAGGGGAGACACTTGGAGGAGGAGGAGGCCAGGCAGAGAGAGGGGAGACACGGGGGGTTGCTGACCACTGTCACCAGCAGGCAAAGCGGACACGGGGGGACAGGGGAGACACAGGGAGGAGGATGTTGGGGCAGTGAGAGGGGAGACACAGGGAGGAGGTACCGAGGTCCGGGCAGTGAAAGGGGAGTCGCAGGGAGCAATTGCCATCTGGGAGAGGGGGGAAACCAGGGACAGGTTGCGGCCAGGGGAGCTCAGGGAGAGGAGATACTGGGGAGAGGAGGGAGGCAGAGGCTGCGGGCTGGGAGAAAAGAGACAAACGGCAGAGGCAGCCAGATGGGAGCAGAGACGTTAAGGATTAAAAGGAAAAGTATCACAATTCCAAAAAACTGACTCTGCAGAAAGAGCAGTTTTTCGGAAGTGATTCTTTAGTTAATGAGGCATGATAAATGAGGCATGATGAAAGAGGCATGATGAATGAGGCATGATAAATGAGGCATAATAAATGAGGCATGATGAATGAGGCCTGAAGAATGCCTCTGAAGAGTTCTTTGAAGTTGCAACGAGTTCAAAACATAATTATCACCATTGATAATTATGTAATGATGAATAGACCTCAAAAGATGGAGGCTCTGGAACCTCTCTCAGGACCTTCCTGTAGCAGGGGTCTGGGTCAACTCCAGTATGGTCAGTGGCGGAACTCCCGGAGTCAATGGAGTCATTTGCCGCTGGGCGCCAGCCCTGAAGGGGGCACCTGGCTCCATTGTCCACCGGCAGTTCCGGAGCCGCATGGAGAAGGAGCGCCAGTGATCGGTGCTCCACCTCCAGTGGCATAACTACGGGCGGTGCAGGGGGTGCGGTCGCACCCCCTGCACCCTCCATTTGCCGGGCGCCCGCTGAGTGTGTTACCAGCTGGCGCCCGCTCCTTCTTCCCTCCCTCCCCCCGGCGCCAGCGGCAGCCGGAGCTCACTCATGAGCTCCAGCTTCCGTGTCCCGCAGTGCACTATGGGAGTGACGTCATGACGTCACTCCCATAGTTCCGAGGAGCGGGCGCCGGGGATGGACGGCAGCAACACTGGAGCAGGGATTAAGGTAAGTACTTTATTTTATTTTTGTGTGTGTGTGTGCGCGCATGCGGGGGGGTGCGCACTACAGGGGGTTTACTAGAGGAGGCATTACTGGGGGCACTACAGGGGCTTACTACTGGGGGCACTACAGGGGCTTACTACTGGGGGCACTACAGGGGCTTACTACTGGGGTCCTACAGGGGGCTTACTACTGGGGGCACTGCATAGGGGGACAACTACTGGAGGTACTGCATAGGGGGACCATTACTGGAGGGCACTACATAGGCGGGCACTGCATAGGGGGACCTCTACAGAGGGCACTGCACAGGGGGACCACTACTGGGGGAACTGCACAGAGGGGTAGCCGCAGCTGGGGCTGGCATAGGTGCTGGGGGGGTGGTTAAGTTTAATTTGGGGGGGGCACCAACATTTATCTTGCCTCCAGGCACCTGGGATGAAGTTACGCCACTGAGTACGGTATCATAGTAGCAATCCTGTCACCAGCCACCAACGCATTTCAAGAACAGTTGACAATCAGCTCAGTCATTTCATTTAGTCCCACATGCTGCAGGTACATGTGTGCAAGCACCAAATTATAAGAATGAAGTGTACTAGTGGACATAAAATTGTGATCTCCTAATGGCCCATTACTGTCATTAAAAATACATTCAATTAAAAAATAAAAACAATTTTTGCAAACTTTGCATTAATTCTTATAGAACCAGACATCCATATTTGCAAATACAACAGTACATGTGAGCTTTAGTGTAGAACAGAGACATCCAAACTACAGACCGTGGTTCAATCGTGGCTCGTCACTAAATGCAACGTGGCCCCGTGTTTTATCAGGGCACCTGCCGTCATGCCGACCGCTGGCTTCCCGACTGTCTAATCCCGGCAGGGGTCTAATGACAGGCTTCGAAATTCCGACGCCTGTCATCAGGCCCGCCAGGCCTGGGTAATAGGCGGTGTGGCCTAATCACAGGAGGCGTGGCCACGGCCCATTCCCGAAAAAAAAAAGCTTTCGGAGGGGGGGGCGCTCTGAGCCCCTCAGCCCTGCTCAAAGCCAGAGGGGCATGATCAGTGTGATCGCTCCCCCCCACAGGCCTAGGAGACTGCTGTGGCTGCTGTGAGGGAGGGGGGGCGGAGCTGGACCCGGGCCCCCACCGGGCCCCTTAGGAAGCCCGGGTAATCTGTACCCGCTTCCCCCCCTCTCGGCGCCCCCTGCCTGTCATTAGACCTACGCCGGAAGCACGACACCCGGCATACCGTTTGAAGGTAAGCCGGGCGCGGACAGCCACCGGGGCGGGTTAGGTTAGGGGCTCCCGGGGGGACTTAGGGTTATAAACAGAAAAAAACAAGAGATAAAGAAGACTCTTTGTTTGGGGGCACTCTTATACTGGTATAACCAGTTAAAACATAGTTTTAAAACAAATCTTTCTAAAAGGAATATATCATAGGGAACAAATATTTGGACAAAGAGGTCCTAGAGACATACGTTTAAAACAAATATTAAACAATTAAACACATTCCAGTTCTGTCAGGATCTAATAGATCCCACATAAGATATCCAAGAAAGAAAAAGAAAGAAGAAATGAGAATGAAACCAATCTTCCCTGGCATTCAGGGATGTTGACTGGTAAATATTATTCAGTATTTGTATATTATGTACAGTATGCGTCACTCACATAAAACGATGATTTCTGTATGTTGCACGGAGGCAAACCACACATGTTACATTAATCTCTGAGAAGAAAAATGACTTTCACAGATAAACCAGAAAACACATAATAATGGATATATTATCTTTTTGGATATCTTATGTGGGATCTATCAGACAGAACTGGAATGTGTTTAATTGTTTAATATTTGTTTTAAACGTATGTCTCTAGGACCTCTTTGTCCAAATATTTGTTCCCTATGATATATTCCTTTTAGAAAGATTTGTATTAAAAGCTATGTTTTAACTGGTTATACCAGTATAAGAGTGCCCCCAAACAAAGAGTCTTCTTTATCTCGTTTTTTCCTGTTTATGACCTTTTTCTTACTTGTGGGGAGCCCGCTGAATTCAAATATCAAAATAGTGTGAATAAGGCAGTGATGCCATTTATGACTAAACAAAACTAATACCATCGGCGATTTAATATATTACTTCACGAAAAAAAACTATCCTGTGAATACACCTGTGCACTGACCATCCCCATATTCTATGGGACTTAGGGGTAGGCAGCCCCCCGGGAGGGTTAGGCTAGGGGAAGGGGGGTTTAGGGTTAGGCACCCCCCTGTGATCAGGTTAGGGTTAGGCACCCCCTTGGGAGACTTAGGTTTAGGCTAAGGGGAAGGGGGGGTTAGGTTTAGGCACTAAGGGGGGGTTAGGGTTACTCACTTGGGGGGAGGTTAGGGTTAGGGCTTTTAGCTTCGGATCTTCACCCCATGCGGGCCGGCGGTATAACATACTGATTCCCTGCGTTGTGTGTTCTGGGGAGACACTGGGTTGGGCCTAATCCAGCGGAGTACCCCAGGGGTCTGTACTTGGACCAGTGCTTTTTAATGGAGCTATTTCTTGGTGACATTGCAAATGGCATTAAAGAGAAAGTATACCTTTTTACAGATGACACAACGCTATCCAACAGGGGAGACACACCAGGAGGGGTGAGACAAATGCTGGAGGATCTGGGTACACTAGAGGAATGGGCAAGAACGTGGTAACTACAGTTTAGTGTAAAAAAACAATCATGTACTTGGGTCTTAGAAACCCAAAGGCTAAATATAGTAATAACGGCCCTATAATGGGCACTACTGAGGGGGAAAGGGATCTAGGAGTCATTATATCGGGTGACATGAAAGCAGGTGAGGTATGTAACACAGCAATGAGAAAGGCCAGTCAGATGCTTGGTGCATAGGGAGAGGAATCATTAGCAGGAAGACAGAAGTAATAACACCCCTGTATAGGTCACTCATCTAGATTACTGTGCTCAGTTCTGGAGGCCAGAAGGATATAAATACATTACAGACTGTACAAAGGGTAACTAAATGGTGAATGTCCTACATTACAGAACTAACCCAGAAAGACTAATATATCCTAATATATATAGTTTGGAGCAGAGAGGGGGCCATGATAGACACTGTCACATATATCAGGGATTATAACAAGGTGCAGGAGGGAGACATTCTCCATAGGAAGAGAAGTACTAGAACACGAGGACATACACTGAGACTGGGGGGAGGGAGAGTCAGGGGAAATCTGAGGGCAGATGACCTCACAGAGAGGGTAGTGGATGAGTGGAATAGCCTCCCATCAGAGGTGGTAGAGGGTAAGACTGTACAGCAATGTAACCATGATGGGATAGACATAAGGAGATCCTTACAAACAACTAAGGATCACATAGGGTTGAGGTTAACAAAAGGTAAAAGAGAGCAGACTAGATGGGCCAAGTGGTTCTTATCTGCCGTCATTACATGTTTTTATGTCCCAAGATTAGAACCCCAGTTCCCTAATAGCACCAGTGTAGCGGTAACACAGCCTTCCTCATATCTCAGCTGGTCATAGGCATTTATTTATAAGTTGTGAGTTATGGAGTAAAAGGTCCCAGAGAAGTCAGAGCGTACCCGGGGCCTCTCGTGTGCGTTTGTTAATTAGTCTTAATTTTTCACCCATTCTTCAGATTCACTTCTTCCTGCTGTTCATTATGTTATAGATGTCACATGGGTAGGGAAAGTGTGAGCTTCATAGTGAGAAATAATCATTAGCACATCCTAAGGCGTGGAAGTAATGAAATGATCTCCTGAGATGAGTCAGTGTCACCTCGGTGTCTGCGCCAGAGCCGGTATTGTGAGTTTGTTAGGGCTCCGGCTGGAGATATAGGAGGATTAATGAGGTGTGACAGCTTAATCCCAACAGCATGTTCCACTTCTCAGCATTGCACGGAGGTTATATCACACAGGAGGGCGGCGTGATCACTGTGTAGCTGGGCAAATCATATAACTCATTGTGGGTGAGTGACACGGAATGTACAGAGCTCCGGTATGGCGTACTGTACTCTACTTACCCACTTATGAAAAAGCATTTGGCGAAACTGTGACTGCATATACATACTTATATGCCATCAGAGTCCCTACATGTTATATGCCATCAGAGTCCCTACATGTTATGTGCCATCAGAGTTCCTACATGCTATATGCCATCAGAGTCCCTACATGGCTATATGCCACCAGAGTCCCTACATGCTATATGCCATCAGAATCCCTACATGCCATATGCCATAAGAGTCCCTACATGCTATATGCCATCAGAATCCCTATATGCTATATGCCATCAGAGTCCCTACATGTTGTATGCCATCAGAGTCCCTACATGCTATATGCCATCAGAATCCCTACATGCCATATACCATCAGAGTCCCTACATGCTATATGCCATCAGAATCCCTATATGCCATCAGAGTCCCTACATGCTATATGCCATCAGAATCCCTACATGCTATATGCCATCAGAGTCCATACATGGCTATATGCCATCAGAATCCCTGTATACTATATGCCATCAGAGTCCCTACATGCTATATGCCATCAGAATCCCTACATGCCATCAGAGTCCCTACATGGCTATATGCCATCAGAGTCCCTACATTCTATATGCCATCAGAGTCCCTATGTGTTATATACCATCAGAGTCCCTACATGGCTATATGCCATCAGAGTCCCTACATGGCTATATGCCATCAGAGTCCCTATGTGCTATATGCCACTAATGCCAGAGCCCTATCATGCCACTAATGCTAGAGCCCCATCATGCCACTAATGCCAGAGCCCCATCATGCCACTAATGCCAAAGCCCTATAATGCCACTAATGCCAGAGACCCATCATGCCACTAATGCCAGAGCCCCATCATACCACTAATGCCAGAGCCCCATCATGCCACTAATGCCAGAGCCCCTTCATGCCACTAATGCCAGAGCCCTATCATGCCACTAATGCCAAAGTCCTATCATGCCACTAATGCCAAAGCCCTATCATGCCACTAATGCCAAAGCCCCATCATGCCACTAATGCCAAAGCCCTATCATGCCACTAATGCCAGAGACCCATCATGCCACTAATTCCAGAGCCCCATCATACCACTAATGGCAGAGCCCCATCATACCACTAATGCCAGAGCCCCATCATGCCACTAATGCCAGAGCCCTATAATGCCACTAATGCCAGAGCCTTATCATGCCACTAATGCCAAAGCCCTATCATGCCACTAATGCCAGAGACCCATCATGCCACTAATGCCAGAGCCCCATCATACCACTAATACCAGAGCCCCATCATGCCCTTTATATGCCATTAAAGCCAGAGCCCCCTCATGCCCCTTTATATGCCACTAAGGCCAGAGCCCTATCATGCCCCTTTATATGCCACTAATGCCAGAGCCCTATCATGACCCTTTATATGCCACTAATGCCAGAGACCCCTTATGCCCCTTTATATGCCACTAATACCAGAGACCCCTCATGCCCCTTTATATTCCATTAATGCCAGAGACCCCTCATGCCCCTTTATATTCCACTAATGCCAGAGACCCCTCATGCCCCTTTATATTCCATTAATGCCAGAGACCCATCATGCCCCTTTATATGTCACTAATGCCAGAGCCCTATCATGCCCCTTTATATGACATTAATGCCAGATATCCCTCATTCCCCTTTATATGCCACTAATGCCTGATCCCCCTCATGCCCCTTTATATTCCACTAATGCCAGAGCCCTATCATGCCCCTTTATATGCCACTAATGCCAGAGCCCCCTCATGCCCCTTTATATGTCACTAATGCCAGATCCCCCTCATGCCCCTTTATATGCCACTAATGCCAGATCCCCCTCATGCCCCTTTATATGCCACTAATGTCAGAGCCCTATCATGCCCTTTTATATGCCACTAATGCCAGAGCCCCCTCATGCCCCTCTATATGCCATCAATGCCATAGTTCCCTCATGCCCCTTTATATGCCACTAATGCCAGATCCCCCCTCATGCCCCTTTATATGCCACTAATGCCAGATCCCCCCTCATGCCCCTTTATATGCCACTAATGTCAGATCCCCCCTTATATACGAATAGAAATTTTGGGGCAGTACAAATTGTGAACTTCATTGTTCAGACATTGTGTAGAGACACCATACTCCTATGTCTCTCCAGCGCTATTCCCCATGCATCTCTACAGTGTCATCCCCCTGCATCACTCCAACACAATGCCCTCTGCATCTCTCCAGTGCCATCATCCCTGTGTCTTTCCAGGGCCATCCTCTGTGCGTCTCTCCAACTTCCTATGTCTCTCCAGTGCCATCATGCCTATGTCTCTCCAGCACCATCTTCTGTGTGTAACCAGCACCATCCCCCCTGCATCTCCCCAGCATCACCCCCCCTGCATCTCACTACTTTCATGTACCCCTGAGTCTCTCCAACTCCAACCCCCCTGAATTTCAGGCCTCATCGCCCCATTTCTCCAGCCTCACAACCTAGCCTCATTCCCCATGTTTCTCCAGTCTCATCCCCCTGCCTGTCTCCAGTCTCACTCTGTATTTCTGCAGCCTCATCCCTGAATGCCTCTATCCAGCCCCATCTCCCCCTGCATCTCTCCAGTACTATCATCCTACCCTGTGACTGACCCCCCTTTATGCATGTATTGATTTTATGCCCCAGGCACTACTGCCCCCCAACTTATAGCTACTTATTTAATTTGTCAGCGGGCAGCCCCAGCGATTCCTGACCTATCCAAACACAAGCCCACTGCATCCCACCCCACCCCACCATTATTTTTTCTTACTAACTTTATGTAATCATTGGAAATGGCTCTTCTATCAATGCTGCAGCTGCAGCGGAGATCCTGCTCTACTGCCCCTCTGTCACTGCATCTCATTCCCGGTCTGCGATAGGAGGGGGAGGTGAGCCAAGTGATTGTAGTGCCACCAGCCAAGCAGATTTATTCACAGCGCGGCATCCATTATTAGGCAGCAGCCGCATAGCAGAAAGAGAATGAGAACTGAGGCCAGAAGGTGGGCTGGAGGAGGCGGAGCGCGTTCCTCCTCCAAATGCAACTGGTGGAACACAGGCACGTCCTGTTCTGGTCTCTTTTAACCCCTAGTGTGGGACACTTAATGCAAAATGTAACCACAAGGAGTCCAAAATTTGGCAGCCACATGCAGAATGAGGCAGAGGTGGTTTAGGAGAGGAGGGGGCCCGTGTGCAGGCTTGGTTCAGGCCCCCTCCTCTGTCTGGTGTAGTAGACTCTGGCACTGTGGATGAGTATAGTGCTCATGGACAGGTCTCTCAGGAGCATGGCACCCATGCCACGTTTTTGGTGACTTCTCTACTGCACAAATCTGTGGGAAAATGGCCGCTGCACCATTTCCTGGGTCATTTCTGCTGCAGCACTGACACAGGACTCTGGACTTATATGGGTGCAGGGTGTGCAGAATGGACCGCCCACATCCCAGGGACCTGCATGCACTACACACCCTGCACCCATGGTAGATACGCCAATGGAATGAGGCGTATATTTCATGGAACAAATTTCCTAGTTCTTACTGATGGTTAGTGCATTGGGTGTAGATTTCTGTATAAAGAGAGATCGGGGAGAACTTACGAAGCAGCGGCTTCTGTAAGCCGTTGCTTCCCGGCGGATTACAGGTGAATATTTTACACAGTCCTCGGAGTCAGTGTGAAGCCCGACGTGATTTACACTGACTCCGGGTGCCATTTTAAATATGTACTGTACCTGCAACCCGCCACTGCTTTGTAAATTCTCCCCATTGTCTCTACCTAGACATGACCTGTGCATTCAGCGGAATACGGTCTACAGATCTACAGTAAAAAGGTAGACAATGTCTAGATAGACACCAGATGTTAGACAGGCAATAGGTCGACAGGGACAAAATGTCGACACACTAAAGATCGACATGTAAGAAGGTCGACAGGTACAAATGGTCAACAGGGTCAAAAGGCCGACGTGCATCTGGTTGACATGAACATGGTCAACACATTATTTTTATGTTTTTTTTAGAGTTAGAGTCAGGCACCAGGAGGGAGTATTAGGGTTAGGATCAGGCACCAGGAGGGAGTATTAGGGTTAGGGTATAGATTAGGGTTATAAAAACAAAACACGTGTCAACAATTGTCACATCGACTATATGCATGTTGACCGTGTGACCTTATTGACCATTTGTACATGTCGACCTTTAGTGTGTCAACCTTTTGTCACTGTCAATGTTTTGTCCCTGTCGACCTATTGCCTGTCTAACATCTGGTGTCTATCTAGACGGAATCAGTATGTATTACCGCCGGCCACATGCCCAGCAGGGGTGAAGATCCAGAGAGCGGATATAGGTAAGTGATGCTAACCCTACCCCGACCTAACCCCCCACTAAGTGCCTAAACCTAACCCCCGTCCCCGTCCCCGCAGCCTAAACCTCCCGGGGGGTGCCTAACCCTCCCTTCCCCTAGCCTAACCCTCCCGGGGGGGCTGCCTAGCCCTAAGTCCTCACCGGAGCCCTGAAACTTAACCCCCCCAGCGGCTGTCAACACCCGGCTTACCTTTGTTCGGTATACCGGGTGTCGGGCTCCCGCCTAAGGTCTAACGACAGGAGTCAGGATTTTCAACGCCTGTCATTAGTACCCTGCCGGGATTTGACAGATCGGGAAGCCAGCGGTCGGCATATTGACTGTCGGCTTCCTGACTGCATCCCATCTAGACATTGTCTACCTTTTTACTGTAGTTCTTTCAATCCACACCCGGATTCAGCATATAAAAAGGAAACAGAAAGAAGTGTCAGGTACTACGGGTAATTACAGGCATGGTCAAAGTTTTTTTATTACATTTGAAACTCTATCTCAGCCTCTTATATTGCAGCTCCAACAACATTTCTAAGGGCTGGATAAGTGCCACAATAGCTGACAATATATAGTATATTTCAAGCTCTCCTTTACTAGCAATGCTCCGGGATTCTGAAGAAACAAGTAATAGTGTTACTTTAAACAAAAGGCACTTTTATTCCTATATATATTTTAATTATTATATTCTTATCGTATGTGACTTGTTAATAAATGATTCTCTTTGTGAGCAGTTACTAAATGGGGACAGAAGTGTAATAATACAATGTAACTGAAATGGATTTTTATTATATGACTTTGTATCTAATTGAGGGCTGGTACTGATGTTATATTACGGATATTTTTTAAATGCTGAACTCATAGGAAGTTATGATATAGTATTGCTAAGTTTACAGTTATATGTGAATACTTTATTATTTATTTAATAAATATTCAATTTTAATATGATATATGAGTGTTATTTCTATTACACCAGCACAATATTTTATTTTATTTAGTTTAGTTTTTCTTTAGAGGTTGACAATTCCTCTATTAATCTGCTGCAGGTGTACGGGAAAACCCAGACACCAGCTACTGACTGTGCAGGACAGGCGGCTGAGGTTTCTGTGTTTTATTGGGTTTTCAGTGCCCGAGGGTCACGCAGTGATTGACTGTGAGCTGACCAATAGACTGTCTGGAAAATCACATGGAAATCAAGCGACTAATAATTATAAACATTTTGAGCCAAATGTAATAGGGTGAGAGTTTAGAAAAGTGAGAGTTTCTGACACTTTTTAAACTTTGCCAATGTAATAGAGTCCAAAAACAAAGTAACAGAGCGAACTTGAATGTTTTTTTAGACTTAGAGAACTCTCACGATTTAAAATCTCATCCAGATGTTTTCCCATTTTGAAGATAAATCTCGACCAATGAGAGTTTACTGCTAAACTCTCACATTTTCTAAACTCTCACCCTATTACATTTGGCCCTTTGAGTTGAACGCATGTTGGCTGCATTTCCCCCCGCCCTGCACAGAACGTAACGCACGTTACTAGAAGGCACCTCTGTGGCTGGAGCCCCCCAAACTGAACACCTGGGGCTGATTTTAAGTCACACACAACAACGCACGCAGCAGCTTATATAGACGGTCGCCCGCCTGCGACTTTATTCAAATGCTGCTACAAACTCCTTCCCTTGTGAACATGCGTGCGTCCAAATGTGCAAGGACTGAGATGCTCACTATTAGCGCCCGTGCACGCTGTAATACCGATTGGTGCATCCTTACACGCCACCATGGGTCACACCATCAAGACTTGCGCCAGTCCTGTGGCTGGGGCGTATTCTCCGCCTGACCATGGCCTCCTGTGCTTGCAGCTGTGCTTCTAATACGCAGCAACTTACAGTGAGACACCTGCGACACCTCCCATAATACGCCCACTGAACGGCCATCTTTACGGGCACTACTATCCCCTCCCAGTCACAGTGCATGAAGTCATTGTCATTTGGAAGGGGCGGGGTCAGCAGCACTGGTAAGGTGCAGCACTGACTGGAGGGTCCTGAGGATGCTCCAATCAGTGGCACAGTCTGCAGGTTGCCTGGTAGGACACTCCAGCAGCACTGCAGCAGTGATCCTGGCTGGGATGGCAGTGGTCGCACACCCCTAGTACAGCTCTGTCACCGCTAATGCAGGAGGATGGGAGATATGACAGGACTGGGGACAGAAAGGGGCTGTAATTCGTCCCCAACATCCCTTATAGCTTGGCCTCCAGGCGCTCTGCTCAGCGGCATGTAGGAAGACAATGCATGCTACAGGTATTTTGGCCCTCCTCTCCTGGGGACTATGCCTCATCACAGCTGGTGCCCTTATGGGTGACCATACCTACCATCACTGGGAACTATGTGAACACTGGTCGGTGTTACATTTACCTTACTGCTGGCTCTTCTGTAGTTACTTAGAGGGAAATTTATATTAAGAGGATAAGGGTAGCTGTTGCCCACACCAACCAATCAGATCTTAGCTAAAATTTTATAGACTGTATCCATAAATGATAGCTAGTAGCCGATTGGTTGCCTTATTGGTTGGTTGCTAGTAGCCAATTGGTTGCCTTACTCTAGACATACGCATTACATAGTCCTGTTCTTTCAGTTATGTGAGCAAAGAGAATATATAAGAGCCAAAATCAATGAAATCCACGTAAACAAGACATCTATATGTACATGATTGGTCTCCTACACTCTCAGTTGTTTAGATACTATGCTGATTAACTGTTATAATAACATGTGGTTATGAACTATGTAAATTAGTTTTTAATGTTTTGAATGCTTAAATCTTCCCTCATATTAACACGTGACTCTTAGTAAAGCGACAAGTCCTGGTGTGCATACCTGTAGATCCACATTAGCTGTAAAAGCAAAGGTTTCCTAACTGCGGTGTGTGAATTATGCCAATATCACAGGGCCGTTGTGACGTTATCTTCTTCTGCAATGATAACATCAGTTGAAGTTAATTAATTGTGAAAAATATTTAATGGGAACAGTAAGAGGAATATCATGGAGCGATAAATGGGATAATTATATTGTTACCTATTGTTATACACTGAAGGAAACAGGACTGCCAAGAGCAATAACGGCTGACTATATTGTTTCCTATTGTCATACACTGCAGGAGGCAGGACTGCCAGGAGTAATAATGACTGACTATATTGTTACCTATTGTTATACACTGGAGGAAGCAGGACTGCCAGGGGTAATAACGGCTAACTATTTGTTACCTATTGTTATACACTGGAGGAGGCAGGACTGCCAGGGGTAATAATGGCTGACTATATTGTTACCTATTGTTATACCCTGGAGGAAGCAGGACTGCCAGGAGTAATAACGACTGACTATATTGTTACCTATTGTTATACACTGGAGGAGGCAGGACTTCCAGGAGTAATAATGACTGACTATATCGTTACCTATTGTTATACACTGGAGGAAACAGGACTGCCAGGAGTAATAATGACTGACTATATCATTACCTATTGTTATACACTGGAGGAAACAGGACTGCCAGGGGTAATAATGGCTGACTATATCGTTACCTATTGTTATACACTGGAGGAGGCAGGACTTCCAGGAGTAATAATGACTGACTATATCGTTACCTATTGTTATACACTGGAGGAGGCAGGACTTCCAGGAGTAATAATGACTGACTATATCGTTACCTATTGTTATACACTGGAGGAAACAGGACTGCCAGGAGTAATAATGACTGACTATATCATTACCTATTGTTATACACTGGAGGAAACAGGACTGCCAGGGGTAATAATGGCTGACTATATCGTTACCTATTGTTATACACTGGAGGAGGCAGGACTTCCAGGAGTAATAATGACTGACTATATCGTTACCTATTGTTATACACTGGAGGAGGCAGGACTTCCAGGAGTAATAATGACTGACTATATCGTTACCTACTGTTATACACTGAAGAAAACAGGACTGCCAGGAGTAATAATGGCTGACTATATCGTTACCTATTGTTATACACTGGAGGAAACAGGACTGCCAGGAGTAATAATGACTGACTATATCATTACCTATTGTTATACACTGGAGGAAACAGGACTGCCAGGGGTAATAATGGCTGACTATATCGTTACCTATTGTTATACACTGGAGGAGGCAGGACTTCCAGGAGTAATAATGACTGACTATATCGTTACCTATTGTTATACACTGGAGGAAGCAGGACTTCCAGGAGTAATAATGGCTGACTATATCGTTACCTATTGTTATACACTGGAGGAAACAGGACTGCCAGGGGTAATAATGGCTGACTATATCGTTACCTATTGTTATACACTGGAGGAGGCAGGACTTCCAGGAGTAATAATGACTGACTATATCGTTACCTATTGTTATACACTGGAGGAGGCAGGACTTCCAGGAGTAATAATGACTGACTATATCGTTACCTACTGTTATACACTGAAGAAAACAGGACTGCCAGGAGTAATAATGGCTGACTATATCGTTACCTATTGTTATACACTGGAGGAAACAGGACTGCCAGGAGTAATAATGACTGACTATATCATTACCTATTGTTATACACTGGAGGAAACAGGACTGCCAGGGGTAATAATGGCTGACTATATCGTTACCTATTGTTATACACTGGAGGAGGCAGGACTTCCAGGAGTAATAATGACTGACTATATCGTTACCTATTGTTATACACTGGAGGAAGCAGGACTTCCAGGAGTAATAATGGCTGACTATATCGTTACCTATTGCATACCTCCCAACATGACCCTCTCCAGGAGGGACACGATGCTCTGGTCCTGGACTTCCCTGGTAAGAGGCGGGGCTGCAGAGCAGTTCAAAAATCAAATAGGGGAGGAGTCACACCAACTGTCATTTCACACACTGCCCAACATCACTGGCTGGGACTCACTGGCAGTTGGTGTAACTCCCCTATTTGAATTTTGGACTGCTCTGCAGCCCCACCTCCTACCAGGGAAGTCCAGGAGCAGAGCATTGTGTCCCTCCTGGAGACGGTCATGTTGGGAGGCTTGCTATTGTTATACACTGGAGGACGCAGGAGTAATAATGGCTGACTATATCGTTACCTATTGCCATACACTGGAGGAGGCAGGACTGCCAGGGGTAATAATGGCTGACTATATCGTTTCCTATTGTTATACACTGGAGGAGGCAGGACTGCCAGGGGTAATAATGGCTGACTATATCGTTACCTATTGTCATACACTGGAGGAGGCAGGACTGCCAGGGGTAATAATGACTTAAATCTTCTCATGGATGCTTATAAGCGAAAAACCTGAATACTGTATTTGCTTCATTTAAAGTGTGACTGTAATCAGGATAACAACTGATCATTATCGTGTTAGAACATTCCTATATTCCTCTATGGAAACAGCGGCAGTTATCTCTCCGAATCTGCAGCCTCTGAATGGACAAATGACTTCAGCATGCACTTACCAGAGCCGGAAAAGGGCCACATGGGCCTAGGCTTGAAAATGATCAAAAGCCTATTCTGAGAAATGGAGGAGGTGTGACCAGTGCCATGTGGGAGTGTGGCCAGTGCCGTGTGGGAGTGTGGCCAGTGCCGTGTGGGAGTGTGGCCAGTGCCATGTGGGAGTGTGGGCATTGCTGTGTGTGTGACCAGTGCCGTGTGGGAGTGTGGCCAGTGCCGTGTGGGAGTGTGACCAGTGCCGTGTGGGAGTGTGGCCAGTGCCGTGTGGGAGTGTGGCCAGTGCCGTGTGGGAGTGTTGTCAGTGCCATGTTGGAGTGTGGGCATTGCTGTGTGTGTGACCAGTGCCGTGTGGGAGTGTGGCCAGTGCCGCGAGGGAGTGTGACCAGTGCCGTGTGGGAGTGTGACCAGTGCCGCGTGGGAGTGTGATCAGTGCCGTGTGGGAGTGTGGGCATTGCTGTGTGTGTGACCAGTGCCGCGTGGGAGTGTGGCCAGTGCTGCGTGGGAGTGTGGCCAGTGCCGCGTGGGAGTGTGGCCGGTGCCGCGTGGGAGTGTGGTCGGTGCTGTGTGGGTGTGGCCAGTGCTGTGTGGGTGTGGCCAGTGCTGTGTGGGTGTGGCCAGTGCTGTGTGAGAGTGTAGTCAGTGCCCTGTGGGAGTGTAGTCAGTGCCTTGTGGGAGTGTAGTCAGTGCCCTGTGGATGTGGCCAGTGCTGTGGGAGTGTAGGCAGTGCCCTGTGGGAGTGTAGTCAGTGCCATGTGTGGGTGTGGCCAGTGCCATGTGGGAGTCTGGCCAGTGCCATGTGGGAGTCTGGCCAGTGCCATGTGGGAGTCTGGCCAGTGCCATGTGGGAGTCTGGCCAGTGCCATGTGGGAGTCTGGCCAGTGCTGTGTGAGTGTGGCTAGTGCCATGTGGGAGTGTGGCCAGTACCCTGTGGGAGTGTGGCCAGTGACCTGTGTGAGCGTGGCCAGTGCCCTGTGTGAGCGTGGCCAGTGCCCTGTGGGAGTGTGACCAGTGCCATGTGGGAGTGTGGCCAGTGCCATGTGAGAGTGTAGCCAGTGCTGTGTGAGTGTGACCAGTGCCATGGGAATGGGTATGAAATACCGCCGGCCGCTTGATTCCCATCAGCGGCAGCCCGACAGGAGCAGAGTGCGATGCAGCAGAAGCCCGACAGCGCTGGAAATCCCGATCGTGGATAGGTAAGTATCCACTAACCTAACCCCCCTAACCCTAACCCTCCTTAGGGGTGCCTAACCCTAACATCTCCCCCAAGTGCCTAAACCTAATCCCCCCTCTAAGTGCCTAACCCTAACCATCCCCTTCCCCGCTGCCTAAACCTAAGTCCCCCGGGGGGGTGCCTAACATTAACCCTCCCTCCCCCTAGCCTAACCCTAACCCACCTGGGGGGGTGCCTAACCCTAAGTCCCCCCCAGGAGCCCTAAACCTAACCCTCCCACCCAGCGGCTGTCCGATCGCGGCGCCCGGAATCACTACGATGGTGATGCCGGGCGCCGGTCTCCCGGCGTTGGGGAAATGCGGGCGTCTACATCTAGACGCCCGGCATTTCACCCTTGCTGGGATAAGACAGTCGGGAAGCCGGCTGCCGGTATATAGGCAGTTGGCTTCCCGATTGCTTCCCCTGCCATGTGGGAGTGTGGCCAGTGCCGTGTGAGTGTGGCCAGTGCCGTGTGAGTGTGGCCAGTGCCGTGTGGGAGTGTGGCCAGTGCGTGCCATGTGGGAGTGTGGCCAGTGCGTACCGTGTGGGAGTGTGGCCAGTGCGTGCCGTGTGGGAGTGTGGCCAGTGCCGTGTGGGAGTGTGGCCAGTGCCGTGTGGGAGTGTGGCCAGTGTGTGCCGTTTGGGAGTGTGACCAGAGCCGTGTGGGTGTGGCCAGTGCTGTGTGAGTGTGGCCATTGCCATGTGTGTGAGTGTGACCATTGCCATGTGTGGGAGTGTGACCAGTGCCATGTGTGGGAGTCTGGCCAGTGCGTGCCGTGTGGGAGTCTGGCCAGTGCGTGCCGTGTGGGAGTCTGGCCAGTGCGTGCCGTGTGGGAGTCTGGCCAGTGCGTGCCGTGTGGGAGTCTGGCCAGTGCGTGCCGTGTGGGAGTCTGGCCAGTGCGTGCCGTGTGGGAGTCTGGCCAGTGCGTGCCGTGTGGGAGTCTGGCCAGTGCGTGCCGTGTGGGAGTCTGGCCAGTGCGTGCCGTGTGGGAGTCTGGCCAGTGCGTGCCGTGTGGGAGTCTGGCCAGTGCGTGCCGTGTGGGAGTCTGGCCAGTGCGTGCCGTGTGGGAGTCTGGCCAGTGCGTGCCGTGTGGGAGTCTGGCCAGTGCGTGCCGTGTGGGAGTCTGGCCAGTGCGTGCCGTGTGGGAGTCTGGCCAGTGCGTGCCGTGTGGGAGTCTGGCCAGTGCTGTGTGTGAATGTGACCAGTGCTGTGTGTGAATGTGACCAGTGCCATGTGGGAGTGTGGGCTGTGCTGTGGGACTGTGACCAGTGCCATGTGGGAGTGTAGCCAGTGCTGTGTGAGTGTGACCAGTGCCATGTGCGAGTGTGGCCAGTGCCGTGTGAGTCTGGCCAGTGCCATGTGTGAGTGTGACCAGTGCCCTGTGGGAGTGTGGCCAGTGCCATGTGTGAGTGTGGCCAGTTCCATGTGGGAGTGTGGCCAGTGCCATGTGGGAGTGTGGCCAGTGCCATGTGGGAGTGTGGCCAGTGCCATGTGGGAGTGTGGCCAGTTCCATGTGGGAGTGTGGGCTGTGCTGTGTGAGTGTGACCAGTGCCATGTGGGAGTGTAGCCAGTGCTGTGTGAGTGTGACCAGTGCCATGTGCGAGTGTGGCCAGTGCTGTGTGAGTCTGGCCAGTGGCATGTGTGAGTGTGACCAGAGCCGTGTGGGTGTGGCCAGGGCTGTGTGAGTGTGGCCAGGGCTGTGTGAGTGTGACCAGTGCTGTGTGAGTGTGGCCATTGCCATGTGTGTGAGTGTGACCATTGCCATGTGGGGGAGTGTGACCAGTGCATGTGTGGGAGTGTGACCAGTGCCATGTGGGAGTGTAGCCAGTGCCATGTGGGAGTGTGGGCAGTGCCATGTGGGAGTCTGGCCAGTGCCGTGTGGGAGTCTGGCCAGTGCCGTGTGGGAGTCTGGCCAGTGCCGTGTGGGAGTCTGGCCAGTGCGTGCCGTGTGGGAGTGTGGCCAGAGCCGTGTGTGAGTGTGGCCAGAGCCATGTGGGAGTGTGACCAGGGCTGTGTGAGTGTGACCAGTGCTGTGTGAGTGTGGTCAGTGCTATGTGTGTGAGAGTGACCATTGCCATGTGTGGGAGTGTGACCAGTGCTGTGGGAGTGTGACCAGTGCCATGTGGGAGTGTAGCCAGTGCTGTGAGAGTGTGACCAGTGCTGTGGGAGTGTGACCAGTGCCATGTGGGAGTGTAGCCAGTGCTGTGAGAGTGTGACCAGTGCCATGTGGGAGTGTGGGTAGTGCTGTGTGAGTGTGGTCAGTGCCATGTGTGTGAGTGTGACCATTGCCATGTGTGGGAGTGTGACCAGTGCTGTGGGAGTGTGACCAGTGCCATGTGGGAGTGTAGCCAGTGCTGTGAGAGTGTGACCAGTGCCATGTGGGAGTGTGGGCAGTGCTGTGTGAGTGTGGGCAGTGCCATGTGGGAGTGTGACCAGTGCCATGTGTGGGAGTGTGACCAGTGTCATGTGTGGGAGTGTGACCATTGCCATGTGTGGGAGTGTGACCAGTGCCATGTGTGGGAGTATGACCAGTACTGTGCGAGTGTGGCCTGTGCCATGTGTGAGTGTGACCAGTGCTGTGTGGGTGTGACCAGTGCCATGTGTGAGTGTGGCCAGTGCCATGTGTGAGTGTGGCCAGTTCCATGTGGGAGTGTGGCCAGTGCCATGTGTGAGTGTGGCCAGTTCCATGTGGGAGTGTGGCCAGTGCCATGTGTGAGTGTGGCCAGTTCCATGTGGGAGTGTTTGATGTGCTGTGTGAGTGTGACCAGTGCCATGTGGGAGTGTAGCCAGTGCTGTGTGAGTGTGACCAGTGCCATGTGCGAGTGTGGCCAGTGCTGTGTGAGTCTGGCCAGTGGCATGTGTGAGTGTGACCAGTGCCCTGTGGGAGTGTGGGCAGTGCCGTGTGGGAGTGTGGCCAGTGCCGTGTGGGAGTGTGGCCAGTGCCGTGTGGGAGTGTGGCCAGTGCCGTGTGAGTGTGAGCATTGCCATGTGGGAGTGTGGCCAGTGCTGTGTGAGTCTGGCCAGTGCCGTGTGGTAGTGTGGCCAGTGCTGTGTGTGAATGTGACCAGTGCCATGTGGGAGTGTGGGCTGTGCTGTGTGAGTGTGACCAGTGCCATGTGGGAGTGTAGCCAGTGCTGTGTGAGTGTGACCAGTGCCATGTGCGAGTGTGGCCAGTGCCGTGTGGGAGTGTGGCCAGTGCCGTGTGGGAGTGTGACCAGTGCCATGTGGGAGTGTAGCCAGTGCCGTGGGAGTGTGAGCATTGCCATGTGGGAGTGTGGCCAGTGCTGTGTGAGTCTGGCCAGTGCCGTGTGGTAGTGTGGCCAGTGCTGTGTGTGAATGTGACCAGTGCCATGTGGGAGTGTGGGCTGTGCTGCGTGAGTGTGACCAGTGCCATGTGGGAGTGTAGCCAGTGCTGTGTGAGTGTGACCAGTGCCATGTGCGAGTGTGGCCAGTGCTGTGTGAGTCTGGCCAGTGGCATGTGTGAGTGTGACCAGTGCCCTGTGGGAGTCTGGCCAGTGCCCTGTGGGAATGTGGCCTGTGCCGTGTCGGAGTGTGGCCAGTGCCGTGTGGGAGTGTGGCCAGTGCCGTGTGGGAGTGTGGCCAGTGCCGTGTGGGAGTGTGGCCAGTGCCGTGTGGGAGTGTGGCCAGTGCCGTGTGGGAGTGTAGCCAGTGCCGTGTGGGAGTGTAGCCAGTGCCGTGTGGGAGTGTGGCCAGTGTCATGTGGCAGTGTGACAAGTGCTGTGTGTGACCAGTGCCATGTGGGAGTGTGGCCAGTGCCATGTGGGAGTGTGGCCAGTGCCATGTGGGAATGTGGCCAGTGCCATGTGGGAATGTGGGCAGTGCTATGTGGGAGTGTGGCCCGTGCCATGTGGGAGTGTGGCCAGTGCCATGTGGGAGTGTGGCCAGTTGCATGTGGGAGTGTGGCCAGTGCCATGTGGGAGTGTGGCCAGTGCCATGTGGGAGTGTGGCCAGTGCTGTGTGAGTGTGACCAGTGCCATGTGCGAGTGTGGCCAGTGCTGTGTGAGTGTGGTCAGTGCCATGTGTGTGAGTGTGACCATTGCCATGTGTGGGAGTGTGACCAGTGCTGTGGGAGTGTGACCAGTGCCATGTGGGAGTGTAGCCAGTGCTGTGAGAGTGTGGGCAGTGCCGTGTGGGAGTGTGGGCAGTGCTGTGTGAGTGTGGGCAGTGCCATGTGGGAATGTGGGCAGTGCCATGTGGGAATGTGGGCAGTGCCATGTGGGAATGTGGGCAGTGCCATGTGGGAGTGTGAGCAGTGCGGTGTGGGAGTGTGGCCAGTGCCATGTGGGAGTGTGGCCAGTGTCGTGTGGGAGTGTGGCCAGTGTCGTGTGGGAGTGTGACCAGTGCCGTGTGGGAGTGTGACCAGTGCCGTGTGGGAGTGTGACCAGTGCCGTGTGGGAGTGTGACCAGTGCCGTGTGGGAGTGTGACCAGTGCCGTTTGGGAGTGTGACCAGTGCCGTGTAAGTGTGGCCAGTGCCATGTGGGTGTGGCCAGTGCTGTGTGGGTGCGAGTGTGGGCAGTGCCATATGGGAGTGTGACCAGTGCCATGTGGGAGTGTGACCAGTGCCATGTGGGAGTGTGACCAGTGCCATGTGGGAGTGTGACCAGTGCCGTGTGGGAGTGTGACCAGTGCCATGTGGGAGTGTGACCAGTGCCATGTAGGAGTGTGGCCAGTGCCATGTAGGAGTGTGGCCAGTGCCATGTGAGAGTGTAGCCAGTGCTGTGTGAGTGTGACCAGTGCTATGGGAATGGGTATGAAATACCGCCGGCCGCTTGATTCCCATCAGCGGCAGCCCGACAGGAGCAGAGTGCGATGCAGCGGAAGCCCGACAGCGCTGGAAATCCCGATCGTGGATAGGTAAGTATCCACTAACCTAACCCCCCTAACCCTAACCCTCCTTAGGGGTGCCTAACCCTAACTTCCCCCCCAAGTGCCTAAACCTAATCCCCCCACTAAGTGCCTAACCCTAACCATCCCCTTCCCCGCTGCCTAAACCTAAGTCCCCCGGGGGGGTGCCTAACATTAACCCTCCCTCCCCCTAGCCTAACCCTAACCCACCCGGGGGGGGTGCCTAACCCTAAGTCCCCCCCCGGGAGCCCTAAACCTAACCCTCCACCCCAGCGGCTGTCCGATCGCGGCGCCCGGAATCACTACGATGGTGATGCCGGGCGCCGGTCTCCCGGCGTCGGGGAAATGAGGGCGTCTACATCTAGACACCCGGCATTTCACCCTTGCCGGGATAAGACAGTCGGGAAGCTGGCTGCCGGTATATAGGCAGTCGGCTTCCGGATTGCTTCCCCTGCCATGTGGGAGTGTGGCCAGTGCCATGTGGGAGTGTGGGCAGTGCCGTGTGGGAGTGTGGCCAGAGCCGTGTGGGAGTGTGGCCAGAGCCGTGTGGGAGTGTGGCCAGAGCCATGTGGGAGTGTGGCCAGGGCTGTGTGAGTGTGACCAGTGCTGTGTGAGTGTGGTCAGTGCTATGTGTGTGAGTGTGACCATTGCCATGTGTGGGAGTGTGACCAGTGCTGTGGGAGTGTGACCAGTGCCATGTGGGAGTGTAGCCAGTGCTGTGAGAGTGTGACCAGTGCCATGTGGGAGTGTGGGTAGTGCTGTGGGAGTGTGGTCAGTGCCATGTGTGTGAGTGTGACCATTGCCATGTGTGGGAGTGTGACCAGTGCTGTGGGAGTGTGACCAGTGCCATGTGGGAGTGTAGCCAGTGCTGTGAGAGTGTGACCAGTGCCATGTGGGAGTGTGGGCAGTGCTGTGTGAGTGTGGGCAGTGCCATGTGGGAGTGTGACCAGTGCCATGTGTGGGAGTGTGACCAGTGTCATGTGTGGGAGTGTGACCAGTGCCATGTGTGGGAGTGTGACCAGTGCCATGTGTGGGAGTGTGACCAGTGCCATGTGTGGGAGTGTGACCAGTGCCATGTGTGGGAGTGTGACCAGTGCCATGTGTGGGAGTGTGACCAGTGCCATGTGTGGGAGTGTGACCAGTGCCATGTGTGGGAGTATGACCAGTGCTGTGTGGGTGTGGCCAGTGCCATGTGTGAGTGTGACCAGTTCCATGTGGGAGTGTGGCCAGTGCCATGTGGGAGTGTGGCCAGTGCCATGTGGGAGTGTGGCCAGTGCCATGTGGGAGTGTGGCCAGTGCCATGTGGGAGTGTGGCCAGTGCCATGTGGGAGTGTAACCAGTACTGTGCGAGTGTGACCAGTGCTGTGTGGGTGTGACCAGTGCCATGTGTGAGTGTGGCCAGTGCCATGTGTGAGTGTGGCCAGTTCCATGTGGGAGTGTGGCCAGTGCCATGTGGGAGTGTGGCCAGTGCCATGTGGGAGTGTGGCCAGTTCCATGTGTGAGTGTGGCCAGTGCCATGTGTGAGTGTGGCCAGTGCCATGTGTGAGTGTGGCCAGTGCCATATGGGAGTGTGGCCAGTGCCATGTGGGAGTGTGGCCAGTGCTGTGTGGGTGTGGCCAGTGCCATGTAGGAGTGTGACCAGTGCTGTGTGGGAGCGTGGCTAGCGCAATGTGGGAGTGTGACCAGTGCCATGTGTGAGTGCGGCCAGTGCCATGTGGGAGTGTGGCCAGTGCCATGTGGGAGCGTGGCCAGTGCCATGTGTGAGTGCGGCCAGTGCCATGTGTGAGTGCGGCCAGTGCCATGTGTGAGTGCGGCCAGTGCCATGTGGGAGTGTGGCCAGTGCCATGTGGGAGTGTACACCTCCTACACTCTCAGCCCCACTGTCTCATTAAATATGTAAATACATAAAAAGTAGAAAAATTGCATAATTTGGGGCCTGCCAGCCTTCTGCTAAGTATCCCACTGCAGTATACTGTACCCACAAAAAAGGGTCCTCTCCATGTCCCTCCACTACCCTATCTGCTGCACTGTGCAAATTAGCTAGGAACTGGTCAGTCCATTTGGCCTAGCTGAACTGTTTTCGATTTACCTCCCCCAAGTCAGTCTCGGTTAGTTTTGTACTTCTTACTCATTCTCACTGTTGGAGGTTCAGGAGTTGTGGGTCTGAGAGTTCACATGGGTTGATCCCAGATCTGGCTGCAAGTTGCCGCGTGCACAAAGTGGACAGCAAGTCCATGTCCTAGGTCATTAATAGCCAAAACTTATTATTCCAGTTCAAATGAACATGAGCTCAGGAATGTCCTGAAGGTGCCCAATAGCTTTTCATTGGGTGTCACCTAGGCCTGAGGGACCAAGTCAATTTCCACAAGAGTCAAAAAGTTCCATGAGTCCATAACCCCTTGCACCTCTCGAACCTCCACCCAAACATATTGTAGTTGAACCTTCATATTGGCAAACTTCCAAATCCTCATGGTACATTATTTTCCTCATCTTCTTGGCAATAAGTCAAGGTGGCTAGCCCGGGAAGGGCCTCTAGAAATGGGATTTTGCCTCTGGGGCAATCCTTTTGGTCATGTCTCATTTAATGGCATCGGAAGCTCCTTCTAAGCTGGTTAAACTGAGGAATGCTGGAGTCTTGGGGTACACTGTAACAAGGGCCTTGTCGTTTGTCCTGCTGATGGCATCTCTGGGCCCTGGATGTATCCCCTGAAATGTAAGTTTCTCCATATAGGACAGTAGAACTCATTTGTCTTTCTACTTGCTGTGGGGTGTCAGGCTTCCAGGCTTATACTTATTTCACCTTCCTCATCCAGCCCCTATCACCTTCCTCAGCCAGCCCCTATCACCTTCCTCAACCTCATCACCTTCCCCAGCCCCATCACCTACCTCAGTCCACAGCCACATCACCTTCCTCAGCCCCCATCACCAGCATGTACCCAGACCGCTTCCTGACCCCTGCTATGAAGGGCATCTAGATGCTGCCATTAGGCGTGTGTCCTCTCTATCAAAGCACGCACGGTGTGTGACATCACACATCACTAAGGGGTTGTCACAATTGGTGTCTGCGAGTTACCTGTCTCAGGTGGTGATCGGGTTTCAACGGAGGCCGGCATGACTGGAACCACAGATGATGTAGATGAATAGCTCTTTTATTATAAGAAGTTGGTAGCAGTGAGAACTACCTTTGGTGATGAGTGACTGGAACTGGAAACTTGAGACGTTGGAATGTGACCAGAAGGAACTTGGAGGGACCGGACTGGGACTGGCAGGTAGGCTGACTGAGCTGGTCGGGTTACTAGTAGATGGGCTTGCAGACGGATGGTAGCGTGGACGCTACTTGTTGTGGCTTGGGAAGCCATGGGTAGACGTTGGTAGCTGGGTGGCTACGTGGAGCGGCTGGATAGCCGTGGGTAAACGCTGGTATCTGGGTAGCTACGTGGAGCAGCAGGATAGCCGTGGGTGGACGCTGGTATCTGGGTGGCTACGTGGAGCGGCCGGTTAGCCGTGGGTAGACGCTGGTAGCTGGGTGGCTACATGGAGCGGCTGGATAGCCGTGGGTAGACGCTGGTAGCTGGGTGGCTACGTGGATAGAACTGATGAGCTTGGAACTTGACTCTGGACTGGAACAATGTGGACTGAACTGGAATAACGTGACAATGGCTGAAGGGAAATCAGGTAATGCTGAGATGAGGGTTAAACAGGGTGATCCGGAAATGCTGTGACAAGGTTGGAACTCAGGTGCAGGCTGGATAGGATAATTGGGAATAACAGGTTTCAGGAAGGAATGGGTAGGTTTGGGAATTTTAGGTTCAGGGAGGGAGTAGGTAGGTAAAAGGAGCAGGAGTTGATCCACAGCAGTAAGCAAGGCATGGTGACACGATGCAGGTTTACAGAGTGCCAGGGACCAACCAGGAGTAGGACTAGCAGCAGAGCACAGGCCAGGTATTACTGTAACAGGACAACTGGATGCCAGGGATTGCTGTAACAGGTTTCAGGGATACACTTGAATGCAGAAACAGCATGAACCATACACCACTGGAAGACGAGATGTTCAGGCCCAAAAAGTGACGGAGGCGCAGTGTGGAAAGGTGCAGGGTTGAGCCCTGAAGTGCAGTGAAGATCCGGTATGGGGTTGAGCCCCAAGATGTGATGGAGGTCCGGTGTGAAGAGGTGCAGGGTTGAGCCCTGAGATGAGGCAGAGGTCCGGAGTGAAGAAACTTTTATGATGCAGTTGACGACTGTTAGTTGAAGGTAACATGAAGAGACCACGAAACGGCAGCAAAGTTAGGCTAGTAGTACAGCGGAGACTACCAACAAAGTTAGGTTTAGTATTGCAGCAGAGAGTTCAGTAGCAGTGCTGGGATCTGTAGTGCCATCAAGCATCTATAGCAGAACCGGGCAAAGAGAGTCCACAGCACATATCAAGTACAGCGAGGATCTGGCAGGAGTCCAAGGAAGAACCTGAAGGTAACGTTGCACAGACAACAATGCTCAGTTAGTAACAGACTTTTATACCAGATGCATGAAATCCATTGGAAGTGTTAAAGCATGTGACCCAGACAGAACCAGGTTTAGAAAACCAAGTAATCACAGTCTCCAGCAAGCAGACGACGCCCAAGGAATAGAGGATCACTTTAACTCTCTGTATACTCCATGCGATACATGCTAGCGGCCCGGAAGGATACTCCAGCGACCACAACGGAACCTTGGCAAGTGTAGTTTCTTTAAACAAGGATACAGTTCGGGTTCTGACAAAGCATCAATATATTCAGCAATTAACAAACAAAATACCAGGTTGGGTTTAGTACATGCCCTAACCCTTACTTATCTAACCTGTTGCTTGGAGTTTTGCTATCCAAGCTGTTTGACTCAATTCTCTTACCTTCTGTCAACACGGTAGGAATCCATGACAAGGTAACTCTGCCCCAGCAGACCCACAAAGTTCCCAGACTTATGGAGTGCTCCCAGACAGCCCCTCCCCACCAGTGTATCTTTTGTTTCTTTTTCTTAGTCCAGCATGAGCCTAAACCTCCAATGCCTGGACCTCTCCAAAATTCAATAATCTCCGGCCACATGGCAAACCCTTCTTACAGGGAGTTAGCGTCCCATGATCCTGGGATTTACCACAATCCTGGGAATTGGGTTGGAAGCTGTTTAAAGGGATTGATGCTGTGATGACCATTTCCACAACCCCAGGGCCCCCAGTTGTTAGGATTTTTGTCCACCTAGCTTGCTACGGCCCAGAAAAATAGGGACCCACTTAATAATACTAAAAAGAAGAGCCTGGATAAGGGCTGGTTACCTTCCAATTTAAACCATGACATCATTATGCTTTCTAAATAAATAGACTGTTAGCTGATGAGGACTTCCTCTTCCCTGGTGGTACCTGGTACTGCACTCCATCTCAGGGACATGTGATCAGGACTCTCCCGATAATTTCTCAGAGCCAATCGGCAGTATATAGGAAATACAATAAATAATGCAATGTTTTTCAGACACTAATGACTAAATACTTTTTCATAAAATTGTCCCAGATGTTTTAGCACTTTGGTATTCGATGACCAAAGGTGATGAGAGATCGTGTCCAATGGATTATAACCTTTACTGACCAGGCCGGGTCTCACCACACCTATCATCCACAATGAGGTAACAGTGGTGACTTAAAGGGGCCCACAAAGCAATGGAGAAGTAGAGTATGTTAACCCGGAAGTGAGTAATAATGATATCTGCTGCAATAACAGTGCAAAGGAAACAAGATATTGCCGCGCTCCTGATCTGTCACTCTGGACATGATGTGATCGCCACCAATTTTGCAAAAAAAAAAAGCCAACTTTCGGTGAGTCACAAATTGCTAGATGTAGCTGAGCCTAAGGGCCTGTTTCTGAGTCACACGATGCTGCGACCGCTTTAGCGTCTTTTGCCGTGGTCGCGTCCAGTGGAGGCTCCAGATGTGGGGCTGCAGTACAGTCCAAAATTCAAATAGGGGAGTCTACCAACTGCCAGTGAGTCCCGGCCAGTGATGATTGGCAGCGTGTGAAATGACAGTTGGTGTGACTCCTCTATTTGAATTTTGAACTGCGCTGCAGCCTCACCTCTGGAACCTCCACTGGACACGTCTATGACAAAAGGTGCGTACACACTGTGCAATCAGGAAAGACAGTACGATTACGACATTGTAAACGTACCGTCGTTCCTGATCCCCTGCAGAGCCTACACTGAGTGATCAGTCGTTCAGTGCAGGCGCACTCCATCATTCCTGAACATGGCCAATCTGTCGTTATCGGCAGATTGGCCTGCATGTTCAGGCGATGGACAATGTCGGAAACGACCAGCGGGCGCGCGCATCGCTGGTCGTTTCCTACATTTTAGTGCACGATTTGTGCACGATTACTGAGCGATTGCACGATTACGATGTGGTAATCGTGCAATCGCTCAGTAATATCGCCCAGTGTGTACGCACCTTTATGCTAATGCTAGTAATAAATGCACAGTTTACAAATTGCTGATAGCACCCAGGAAAAACTCTCAAATGCAATCTCATGCAATGTTACATTTCAGCTCTCCACATGCAAATATTTACATAATATTCATCAGTCATTACATACTGTATCCCCTCAGTATTAGTCCTGTGGGAAAGGCTGATATATAGATTTATATTATTCCTAAGCATAACCTGAGCACATAACTTGGAATTATATTGCATTGGATCATCGCTATTACTTATTGCCATGCTTACGGTATTTTACTATAGTTGATTGCTTGTATAGCAATAAATGTAAAAATCATGACTTCACACATTTGGGAGACATTTTTAAGTGTTTGAATAGAGGTGATAGCGCGAGACCTCAGGAGCGCGGCAGGGTGTTTGTTCGCTTGTTTGTAACTATGAGTTGCGGGGACCATCCTTTACAGTCAGATCTATTCTTTAACCCTAACATCTATAATAATATTATATTTAATCACCTAGCACCGCGGCATAAGTTTTGTTTTACCTCTCCAACACTACAAACTGGTCAATATAGTACAAAGATGGCTGTTTATGTCGGGACCGTTTTCAGGGTGTGCGCTAGCGAGCCTCTGAATTCGTTCGCAGCCGCAGTGGCCCCGGAATCTTAGGAGATCCGCTCTGTCAGAGACAACATAGGATGAATGCCAGATGCCGGAGGTGTCTGTCTCACTCTACAAGACACCGGCTGAGATATTTTCACAAGACTACTGCGCACGGAATCACAGTCGCAGTCGGATTTGCGTGCATCTTTGAATCATCCCACTATCAGGCTGCATGCACGGTACTCCGACGCTTGTGCAGCCAAAACACATTGCTCCGCTATGTCCAACATAGCCGCTGCATCCGATTGTGATCTAGGCCCCAAAAGCATACACTACCATTCAAAAGTTTGGGGTCACCCAGACAATATCGTGTTTTACATGAAAACTGACTTTTATTTATCAAATGAGTTGCATAATGAATAGAACATACAGTCAAGACATTGGCAAGGTTAGAAATAATGATTTTTATTTGAAATAATAATTTTGTCCTTCAAACTTTGCTTTCATCAAAGGATGCTCCTTTTACAGCAATTACATCATTGCAGACCTCTGGCATTCTAGCTGGTAATTTGTTGAGGTAATCTGAAGAAATTTCACCCCACGCTTCCTGAAGCACCTCCCACAAGTTGGATTGGCTTGATGGGCACTTCTTGCGTACCATACGGTCAAGCTGCTCCCACAACAGCTCAATGGGGTTGAGATCTGGTGACTGCGCTGGCCACTCCATTACAGACAGAGTACCAGCTGCCTGCTTCTTCCCTAAATAGTTCTTGTATAATTAGGAGGTGTGCTTTGGGTCATTTCCTGTTGGAGGAGGAAATTGGCTTCAATCAAGCGCTGTCCACTGGGTATGGCATGGCGTTACATAATGGAGTGATAGCCTTCCTTATTCAATATCCCTTTTACCTTGTACAAATCTCCCACTTTACCATCACCAAAGCAGCCCCAGACCATCACATTACCTCCACCATGCTTGACAGATGGCGTCAGGCACTCTTCCAGCATCTTTTCACTTGTTCTGCATCTCACAAATGTTCTTCTGTGTGATCCAGACACCACAAACTTCGATTCGTCTGTCCATAACACTTTTTTCTAATCTTCCTCTGTCCAATGTCTGTTCTTTTGCCCATATTAATCTTTTCCTTTTATTGGCCAGTCTCAGATATGGCTTTTTCTTTGCCACTCTGCCTAGAAGGCCAGCATCCTGGAGTTGTCTCTTCACTGCAGACGTTGACACTGGCGTTTTGCGGGTACCATTTAATGAAGCTGCCAGTTGAGGACCTGTGAGGCGTCTATTTCTCAAACTAGAGACTCTAATGGTTAGAGCCTGTTTGTGCTGTTCTCTAAAGGGAGTACTACACAGCCTTGTAGGAAATGTTCAGTTTCTTGGCAATTTCTCACATGGAATAGCCATCATTTCTAAGAACAAGAATAGACTGTCGAGTTTCACATGAAAGTTCTCTTTTTCTGGCCATTTGGAGAGTATAATTGAACCCACAAATGTGATGCTCCAAATACTCAACTAGCTCAAAGGAAGGCCAGTTTTATAGCTTCTCTAACGAGCAAACCCATTTTCAGCTGTGGTAACATAATTGCACAAGGATTTTCTAATCATTCATTAGTCTTCTAACGCGCTTAGCAAACACAATGTACCATTAGAACACTGGAGTGATGGTTGCTGGAAATGGGCCTCTATACAGCTATGTAGATATTCCTTTAAAAACCAGATGTTTGCAGCTAGTATAGTCATTTACCACATTAACAATGTATAGAGTGTATTTCTGATTAATTTTATTGTTATCTTAATTTAAAAAAACAGTGCTTTTCTTTCACAAATAAGGAAATTTCTAAGTGACCCCAAACTTTTCAACAGTAGTGTAAGTGCAAAATATTCGGCATAATTGATTAGAACATACAGTACAGGATTTTCTTAGACACAGCTGCAGTATATTCTATAGCTTCGAATCTATCTTTACATTTCTATAACTGGTGCTCAATGTTCTCCCCAGAAACTTTTCCAACTTGGTAGCATCAGGAAGTAGCCGGGTGGGGGCCTTCGCAATAATAAAATGTTTTAAACCCTGACCTTATAATGATTTCTACTTGAAATAACATTTTATATATTAATTCTCCTCTTCTTAGAGGCCCAGTCATTTGCAGCTTTTTCATAATTAAAGTCTGTAGGATCTGGTCCCTCTAGTGCAGTGGTCAGGGAACAGGGGTAAATTACTCCACAAGGGGTAAAAATGAAATTCCTGAGGGTAATGGATGGACAACCGGGCATGCATATGAATCATGATATAGAATGATTCATATGCATGCCCGGCTGTGCCGCAGGGAGGCTCTAAGCCGGGCACCTGCTGAGATGTTATTACCAGCGGGCGCCCGGCTCCTTCCCTGCAGCACCGCGTTAGCCGGAGGCTGGAGTTCTCTTCTGAACTCCAGCTTCCGGCTCTCTCCATGCGCACTATGGGAGAGATGTCATGACGTCTTTCCCATAATTCCGAGGAGCAGCCAGGCGGACAATACGGCGGTGGATGCAGGAGCGGGGATTAAGGTAAGTGGGTTTTTTTTCTACAAGCGGCACTACAGGGGCATTATATGGGGGCACTACTCCAGGGGCATTATATGGGGGCACTACTACAGGGGCATAACTATGGGGGAACTACAACAGGGGCATTATATGGGGGCACTACTATATGATTTCCTTCCTTTCAAATCAAGGGAGTAACGTCGACCTATCTAAATATATTTTGGGGTAAAAGGTAAAAAGTTCCCGTACCCCTGCTCTAGTAACATCAGCATCTGGTTATTTAGTGCTGGCACCACAGAATCAATATTTATACAGCTCCCAGATACAGTGTCCCCACTTGCTGGCACCACAGAACTTTGTTTTATACAGCTCTCAGATACAGTGTCCCCACTTGCTGGCACCACAGAACTTTGTTTTATACAGCTCCCAGATACAGTGTCCCCATTTGCTGGCACCACAGAACTTTGTTTTATACAGCTCCCAGATACTTTGTCTCCACTTGCTGGCACCACAGAACTTTGTTTTATACAGCTCTCAGATACAGTGTCCCCACTTGCTGGCACCACAGAACTTTGTTTTATACAGCTCCCAGATACTTTGTCTCCACTTGCTGGCACCACAGAACTTTGTTTTATACAGCTCCCAGATACAGTGTCCCCACTTGCTGGCACCACAGAACTTTGTTTTATACAGCTCTCAGATACAGTGTCCCCACTTGCTGGCACCACAGAACTTTGTTTTATACAGCTCTCAGATACAGTGTCCCCACTTGCTGGCACCACAGAACTTTGTTTTATACAGCTCCCAGATACAGTGTCCCCACTTGCTGGCACCACAGAACTTTGTTTTATACAGCTCTCAGATACAGTGTCCCCACTTGCTGGCACCACAGAACTTTGTTTTATACAGCTCCCAGATACTGTCCCCACAGATTTTTTAGCTCCTACACAGACAGAGAGTGGACGCAGATCTACTCTAATGTGTTCAGGCGACTGTTCCCGCCCGAACAGCGCACCCTTACTTTTACACAGGGGGAGAGATCTCTGCCTTGCAGCCTGACACCACCCTGTACTGTGACAGGCCCGAGCTGCCCCAATGCGCTGCACCCCCGCACAACCTACTGACGGCACTCCTCCCAGCCCAAATGTGCTGAGTCCCATTTCCCAGAACCCTCACTAACGTGTCCTTATTGACGGCAGACACAAATGCCAAATGGACTGGAAGCCTCCGATGGGAAGAACACGTGACGTCGGCGCAGCTCGGTGTCCCATTCAGCATCCGTGCCTGTGGCAACAAGGACACATTGAGGGTGACCGGGCAACAGGGGTCATGGCACATTGGGGTGGGGGGGGGGAGTGCCGGGTGGTAGCAGTTTCTTGCCAGGTGGTGCGCCTGCAAAAAACAGCCCTGGGGAGAACACTGATGTTAGTTTGTCCAGTACCCCCCCAAAAAAAACAAAATGTAAAAAAAGGATTATTTTGTTGGGGGGCCGAATGATCCTCCTCATTCTGCCTCAGAGATGGATGTTTGGCCGTGTGGCCAAGTGAAAGCTGCCAGGAGCTAGCACGGTCAGACATTTATTACCTCCTGTTACATTACATTGCATATTCATGAATGACTGAATGACTGTATGAGATGTATCATCTGAGGCGAGAGGTGGAAGAGCTGGTTTCACTCTTTTATAGAAACGCCTTTGTCATCTTCTCAATCCTCTAGCGAGGGCAGAGTGCCCGTCCTACATCACTCTCATCTAGGGGAGATTCTGGACAATCCTTGGCACTGAAAAGCCAACATGAAACCCCTCGCCCCCACTGCTGTGACCCTGGCTACGTGCTTCCTGCTAGGTAAGAATCCAACTACAGTATGTGCTGCTTAGATTTAAATACAGAAAACTGATTAAAGCCATGATGCTCTGCAACCTGATCACTAAAATTCAATGGAAAACGAAACGTTCCGAAGATGAGCTGTCGTGCCTAGTTTGCCATTTATTTAGGACCGGGATTTTCTAAGGACAGGGCTGTGATTATTCCCAAATTGTTTAAATACGTTTGCTGTTGTTTTCCCTCAACTATGGGCCTGATTCAGAGCCGCTTGTAAGCGGCCTCTCGTTCGCTCCGAGCGATGTTTGCCCAACTGCGCATGCATACGGATCGTTATACGCATGCGCGAACCAGTCAGTGCGGTCAAAATTCATGTGCTCGCAAAATAGCGAATGCCTGATAATTTGAGTGACAGAATGAGGCGTATGTGGGTGGTAACAGGGGAAGGTGCTTGAAAACGGGGAGTGGAGATCCGAACGCAGGCGTGCTTAAAGGTCAAAACGGGCATTTTATGGGTGTGCATATTTAAAACAGCAGCGTCATTGACCACGTCACTGGGTTATTTTATAGCCAGAACTGCTCGCAAAATTGTGGTAGCAAAAACCAACCACAAGAATAGCGAGCAGTTCATACGCCGTCCGATCTACTCGATTAATCTAATAAATAGCGGACATGACGTAGGATGCGAGCGGCCAGGGGGCGTTTTTATCCAAAAAACGACCGCAAGTTTTGTTCGCTCGTTCAGACCTAGAGGCGTGAACAGACCGCAAAGAGCGAACGGTTCATTTGAATAGCCACCCCTATTTTCTGGACGAGCGAGCGCTAATTGCGCCCGGCTCTGAATCAGGCCCTATGTCATCTATAAATCCAATCCAAGCATCTACAGTTCTTCCAGGAAAATAACATTTTGTGCCCTTACTCCCGTGTGTTTCTGAATACCAGTTGTAAACAGCATCCACCTGCTCTTGAGTTCTACATATTTTGGACAATTCTGCCCCCCTGGAGCTTGCTAGCATACTCTCTAGCATGGTGTACCTAACTGGTTCCTTTTGGTGAAGGCTCTTCATCAGCCATAAATCCAGTCAGCAATTTGCAGTGTTTAACGATAAAACTATTTGTGATGTCTGGTGAAACCTAATGAAGTTGTGGACACGACGCTGTGTTAGGGGCAGGGCATATTATTATAAATGTAAGGCGACCAATGATGGCCGAACTCCGGAGCTAGAATCACCTGCATACATTCCTCCAAACAACTTTATTCTAACCCTCAATATTGTGTCTTCTATGTCCAATAGGTGCACCCCTCCTTGTTCTGAGGTGCTCGCCCACCAACGTTCTCCCCTCCCCCCACCAGTAACAAAAATAACACATTGTGGCACCAGCACATCTCCCAAACGTTATAAGAAAAATAGCCCAGGCGCTTATGAGTTAAAGTGCACACCCTGATTTATTAACGCTGTAAGGGATCGTCAGTCCCGAAAATGTATAGAAACAAAGTGTGAAGCAGCTTAAAAATCAGGGAGTGGATACAATTATCACATTAAAAAGTCAAATGTTTATTACTATATAAAAGATATATATATATAATTATTCAAATATATATTCACACAATTGTACACTCATTTTCTTGGAGTGAGAAGCATAGCTACATACTTGTGATTATATATCTTTGAAGCTTATGGATTTTATATTGTCAGTTACTATATATTTTAATAATTATATATATATATTATTTATATAGTAATAAACATTTCACTTTTTATATGAAGGTTTAGTGAATGTGTTAATTGTATCCACTCCCTCATTTTTAAGCTGCTTCACACTTAGGGGGTCATTCAGACCCACTCGCGAGCGGCAGTACGCTCGCAAGTCGGTCGATGGTCCCCACTGCGCGAGACCCGGCGAGCGAAGGACTTTCCATCGCTCCGGGTCTCGCACCAAAGGGGGTGTGCTGTCGATGTTGATTGACAGCACGCCCCCTTTGGTGGGCGTGCCGGGGGCGTGCCTACCAGATGGAGGCGTTCCCATGGGAACGCCTACCATCTGAAGCCTGCCCCACTGACATCACTAGTGATGTCAGTGGGAGTGCTTTTGGCTCTGATAGAGCCAAAATCACTCCTGGGCTTGTGGTTGAGAAACCCGACCACAGGGTTTCACTTGCAAGTCCGATGGTCTTGACCATCGCGACCATCTAGTTGGATGCTCGTATATGCTGTGGGTGGTGACCCACAGCTATACGAGCGTCCAGGAGGACGCTCCATTTTAATGGAGGAGGGCCCTGATTCAGAGCGAGCGCTCTGGTCAGAGCGTCCGGCTCTGAATCAGGGCCTTAATCACCCAATTGTTGGTCCTTCCATGACTGCTGGAGCTGTCCCTCATGCACCAGGACAATTGGGAGGGTATCTATTTTTGTCCAACATGCGGCTGTATACATTTTTGATGAAGGACACTGACTGCATCATTGATTGTTACTGGATGAGATGGAGTTGCCAGGAGTAATAATGGCCGGCAATGACAACTTCACCTGTTATTGCCTCCCTGAATGAGGCAGAGGTGCCTGGAGTGCAAATGGCTGACTGTATCATTATCATCATCATTGTTTGCACGGTGCTACAAATTCCGTAGTGCAACTTTATATGTCTCAGAGCCCCATCCATGCCCCTTTAGATGTCTCAGAGCCCCATCCATGACCCCTTATATGCCTCTGAGCCCTTTCAAGTCCATTATATGCCTGGGAGCCCATTCATGCCCATTATATGCCTCAGAGCCTCCGCTCGCCTCTCTCATGCCTGCCAGACCAGGTTGTAAGGGAGATTTCCGCGACTTCGCACAAAAAAATATTAATTTATAAATCACTCAAATTGTCAAACATTTATGGAGATTAATCCGTCAATTTGCTTTTAGTTCTTATAGGTACGCCGATTTCTGCAATCAATTCATCCACTCCTAGTTACTCTACCTCAACCCTTGGTAAGTATTCGGCTTTTGTTTTATTTAGTTTTGTATCTCTTTACTTTTTTTTATTATTTTTCACTACTGTAGGCTGTAGGATTATATTACCAAGCGTCACATATAGCTTATTTTATTTTCTTTTTTTCTTTAATAAGGTACAATACATATTGATTTACATTACTATACAGCCTCTCTTTGTGCCTTTATTATAATATTTCTATTTCTATTACAATAAAGGTGCTGAAGTACTACTAGGTGGGTCTGTAGACGCGCCATTGGTCGTGCCATCAGAACTTGCAGGTGCCTTATGAAAGGTGCAATCTCAGCATAGGAGTATGGCCTCCCATGTGAGCGTTACAGCGTCTTTGTACGCAACCGATTTTAGCGACACACCCCTGACAGGCATGTAACAATCCCATAAGACATGTAACAGCAACACAGAATCCAACACAGTATAAACATTGAATGGCAGGAGGTACCATAGCTCCAAGATGGTAATTAGCAGAATAGCATTCAATGATGGCTTTGTACTTGCAGAGATAACCAGCATGGAGGTATTTTATATACACCTGTGCAAGGTAGATATACTGTATGTATTTGCAGACACACAACAGCAGAGGTGATAGTCACTGTGTGAGTGTAGGTACATATAACTTGCAGGTGGACAACAGCAGAGATTGAATTCACTGTGTAGATTAGGTCACGGTTGCCGACTTTCTGCCTGCCCCTTCCGGGAGGGAGCAGCCAGATCGGCAGGACAGGGGGGTGTGGCCGGCACAAGGGGGCGTGGTCGGACAGATGGCTGTAATTTGTGGGTGGGGCCACGCGATCGTGTCATATTGGCCCCGCCCCCAGTACACAATGCCAACATTACTGGCATTGTGAAGCAGTGTGAATCGCATCACCGCCCCACCCCTCTGGGCATATGTAGAGCAGGAGACCAGAACAATGATACACATGGGCCCTCATTCAGACGCGCTCGCAAGCGCTATGTGCTCGCAAGCAGGTCGATGGTGGGGCACTGCGCACGCGCGTACAAGCCCCGGTGCGAGTGAGAAATTCACTCGCTCCGGGGCTCGCTACTAACGGGGCGGCTGTAGATGTTGATTGACAGATCGTCCCGTTTTGTAGGCGGGGAGGGGGGTGGCTGGACAAATGGAGGAACGCCTGGCGTTTGTGGGCGGCCCTACTACAATCACTCGTGATGTCAGTAGTGAGCTTCCTGCTGTATTAGAGCAGGAAGCTCACTGGGGCTTGCGGAAGACGAGACCCTACCACAAGGGTCTTGTCGCAAGCCCGATGGTCGTGACCATCACGTGGCCGCTCGCAAAAGCTGTGGGTGGTCACCCACAGCTTACCGAGTGGCCAGGAGACCAGCTAAAAAAAAAAAAAAAAGCTGCCGTCCTCATTCAGAGTGAGCGCTCGATTTTTGCGAGCGGCTCTGAATAAGGGCCATGGGGCCTGATTCAGAGCCGCTTGTAAGCGGCCGCTCGTTCTATCCGACCGATGTTCGCACAACTGCGCATGCGTACGGATTTTAATACGCATGCGCGAACCAGTCAGTGCGGCCGAAAATCATGTGCTCCCTAAATAGCGAATGCCTGCTATTTTGAGTAGCAGAATGTGGCGTTTGTGGGTGGTAACAGGGGAAAGTGCTTGAAAACGGGGAGTGGAGATCCGAACGCAGGCGTGCTTAAAGGTCAAAACGTGCGTTTTAAGGGTGAGCATAATTAACAAAGCAGCGTCATCGGCCACGTCACTTAGTTGTTTTATAGAACTGCTCGCATGATTGTGGTAGGAAAAACCAACCACAAGAATAGCGAGCAGTTCATACGCCGTCCGATGTACTCGATTAATCTAATAAATAGCGGACATGACGTATGATGCGAGCGGCCAGGGGCGTTTTTTTCAAAATTACGTTCGCATGTTTCGTTCGCTCATTCAGACATAGAGGCGTGAACAGACCGCAAAGAGCGAACGGTTAATTTAAATAGCCAGCCCCTTTTTCTGGACGAGCGAGCGCAAATAGCGTCCGGCTCTGAATCAGGCCCATGGTACGGACCATACAGCAGCACTGAGGTATAAGCTATCACCGGCGTGGAAGTGCAGCACTGCCTGGGTAATAACAAGAGTAAAAACCAATCACCAGCTGAGGAGAGGACCAGCCCCTCTAACGATGATCAGCAGCAGCTGTGCAAAGGCACGTACATCCAGCCCCTGGCTGTCACCCAAAGTGCCCTGCGGCCAACCAGCGTCTCAGTCACTCAGTAACCGGTGGGACCAGCGGCCCATGCGGCCATGTGACACAGTGTCCCAGTTGCCCAGCAACAGCCGGAACCCGCTGAAGTGTTGACCCGAGCTGGCCACACCGCACACCCAGCCCCCTTAAATAGTTATACTTACCTTTATGCATTCTCCAGAGTGCTGCTCTGCAGCTGCAGGCTATGTAAGTAATATTATATTATGAGCACATAAAGATACCAAAGATTGCTTTCAAGACAGACACTCAGAAACAGGCCCCCAGGAGCTCTGCTTCCCCTGATATGAAGGTATGCAGGTATCAAGGTGACACCTTCCCCCTCCTGCCAGGAGTAAAAATGGAGGAACAAGTATTTGCTAAATGCTTTTTTAGGCCTTTGTTAATAACACAAAATAGCTGTGACTGATTCAATGAAATGATCAAATTATTGAAAATATGAACTATTCATTTTCATGCCACTTTTAATTTCTATAGGGACATCACTAGTGTGTTATTATTGCCCGTACCCAACCGCCAGCTCTCAGTGTACGGACACAAAAGTCTGCACGGGCGACAACACCATGTGTAAGACAACAGTTCAGAGCCAGGAAGTGGGTGAGTGTTATATAAAGGTGGCCGGACTGACACGTGGTGAGAGCTGTCTCGTGCTCAGTGTGTATCATTAAAAGTGTAACAAAATAACAAAGCTTTCAGGGATTAATGCATTTCATTCAAATGAAATACTACTGATATCTTCTCCGGGGGTATGAAGCCCCATCACCTTTCTCTGCCCCCAGCCCCCATCACCTTCCTCTGCCTCCAGACCATGTCACCTTTTTCCCCTGCCCTATCACCTTCCTCTGCCCCTTCATCTTCCTCTATCTCCAGCCCCATCACCTTCCTCTGCCCCAGACTATGTCACCTTCTGCCCCCATCACCTTCCTCTGCCCCCAGACCATGTCACCTTCTGCCCCCTTCATCTTCCTTTGCCCCCAGCCCGTATCACCTTCTACCCCCAGCCCCCATCACTTTCCTCTGCCCCCAGCCTGTGTCACCTTCTACCTCCAGCCACATCACCCTCCTCTGCCCCCAGCCCGTGTCACATTCTACCTCCAGCCCCCATCACCATCCTCTGCCCCCAGCCCGTGTCACCTTCTACCTCCAGCCCCCATCACCTTCCTCTGCCCCCAGCCCGTGTCACCTTCTACCTACAGCCCCTATCACCATCCTCTGCCCCCTGGGAGTAGAAACTTGGTGTTGTGGCTGGGCATCCGCTATGGGACCCGCTGGCTGGAACAGTGTCCACCATCGGCTGCCCTGTTTTGTTGCCTGTCCGGTCCTCGGGGCTCCTCTGGACCTCTGGGCACGGGATGGATGTCCCCTTAGTCCCCCTGTTGCCGGACATGAATATGGGATAAACCAATAGCCTGCAAATTCCTTTTCTACCTGTATATACCAATGTAAATCATCATACTAATTATATATATATAAAGCTATATTATCATTATCACATGCGATAACCACATAATGTATTCTTCTCCAGTGCAGTGCAATTGTTATGTAATTTAGTACATAGACCCTCACATCATGGGGCAATTTAATGCTGTGAGTGAAACCCTAGCATAACGTAACCAATGGACATAATACACATCTATTACACTCTATACAGACATAGGACACTACATCCCCAACATGTCCTGACCACTGTACATGGCCATAATACACATCTATTACACTGTATACAGACATAGAACACTACACCCCCAACATGTCCTGACCACTGTATATGACCATACTACACATCTATTACACTGTATACAGACATAGGACACTACATCCCAACATGACCTGACCACTGTACATGATCATAATACACATCTATTACACCGTATACAGACATAGGACACTACATCCCCAACATGTCCTGACCACTGTACATGACCATAATACACATCTATTACACTGTATACAGACATAGGACACTACATCCCCAACATGTCCTGACCACTGTACATGACCATAATACACATCTATTACACTGCATACAGACATAGGACACTACACCCCCAACATGTCCTGACCACTGTACATGACCATAATACACTAGCCGTCCGCATGGACTCTGCTGAATAGGCCATCCAAAAATGGCCGCTGCCTAGGAGGAGACAGATGGTAGAGGTCATACTGGACCTCTAGTGTCTGTTAGGCCAGCGCAATGCACACAGCATTCCCGGGACCGGGAACGCAGGCGCTGCCGGGAGAAGATGCTGAAAGCTGCATCTTCTCCCGTGAATGAGCATAAACCCCCTGGCAACTAGCATAAACCCCCCTGGCAACGAGCATGAAACCCCATGGCAAGAAGCATACACCTCATGGCAAAGAGCATATAACCCATGGCAACGAGCATGTAACCCCTAGCAACGAGCATGTAACCACTGGCAACAAGCATAAACCCCCTGGCAACGAGCATAAACCCCCTGGCAACGAGCATAAACCCCCTGGCATCCAGCATGAAATCCCCTGGCAACAATCATGAAACCCCCTGGCAACAAGCATGAAACCCCATGGCAACGAGCATGTAACCCCTGACAACGACCAGGTAATTTTAAAGTAATTAGAAGCCTTACTGTGGGGTATAAAATGGTGTCGGGCAAATATGGTAATAGGCATTACAGTGTGTGGCATAATGTGTAATGGGCATTATGGTGTGTGGAATAATGTAAGTCACTATACCAGGGACGTCTGAGTAGTGTACTGCCTTATGGAGGAGCAAGGGCAAACTTCAGGTACAGGAAGGGAGGGGGCACAAAATTGCTGCCTTGCACCGGGTGACAGATATCCTAGTTTCGGCCCTGGTGTAGTAAACCTAACACATTGTTAAACATTGCAGGGGAGATGTATCAAGCCTTGTGAGAGATAATGGGAAGAAGTTGCCATAGCAACCAATTATCATCTAACTGTTATTTCAAATACTGTGCTAGATAAAAGACAGAAGCTTATTGGTTGGTTTGGGCAACTTTTTCACTTTATCTCTCTCCAAGGCTTGATAAATCTCCCCCTGAAAATGATTTGAGAATTAGAAGCAGTTACACATAGACAGAGCCTGGTTATTAAGACCCAATGAGAACATAAGCATAATACAAAAAAACAATTACCACATAAAACTGGTTAGATTAATATGGCCTCTCATACGCTAATGGTGAGAGCCTACAGTACTGTAGGTTGCAGTAACGTATTATCTGGCTCTGCCTATAAGTACAGAATAAATACAGATATAACAAACCCACTCTGCCCATAGAAATAGAGGCAGATTTAATCACAGCAGTCAGGGTTGAGCCTAGTGAGTCGGGTACTCTTACTGTGTGTTGCTATGGGTTACGTTATGCCGTTTAGTGCTGTGAAACAGCTTTTGTGAGCCGCCAGTATAATCACGATGATATCTTTATATCAGTGTTTGCATTCTAGGCTTTCCTTTTGATGGGACGGAGTCTGTGATCCGCGACTGCGCTCAAAGGTCATCCTGCGCGGGGGAAAGCAATGATGAGGATCTTGGAAATACACGGCTTATCTTTTGCTGTAATGTAGACCGCTGCAACTGCCAGGGCCTCTGTGCCAATAGCTCGGCAATGCTGACCAGCCCAGAAATTGGGATGTGCGCAATAGGAATTTTGGTGGCCCTTATCGCAATTGGACTGTGACAGAAATACCTGGACAACTAGTTATCTCTGCAGAGAACTGACCTCACACCTTACGCGTTTCACCTTATGTCTTCACACTCAATGTGAAAAATAATATTGTCATCCTTAATAATTTCATCACAAAGACCAGAAACAAGTATTAGCGTACATTTCTCTTCTCCATCGTTCTGTCCCTCAGGGAACCACAATGCAATAAAATGCGGCAAATGAAAAAATAAGACAATGGGACTGGTCGTTTCTGTGCTGGCTGCTGCCTTATCTACATATTTTATTCCTCTAGGATACAAATGCAATGTTTCCCTTTAATGCATTCCATTGGCAGCCCCGGAATATATTCTGTCCGATCTGCATAACATACTGTATGTAACAGCCGTCCATATCTTTTCTACACTTTAGCTCTGCAATCGTCTTGTCTGATGAGAGCTCCCCTGCAGCCGTTCTATCTGCCTCTGCCTGTAGTAATATCATACAGGGCAGTGGTCAATGAACAGGAGCAGGGAGGCTCTAAGTCGGACGCCCGCTGAGATGTTATTACCAGTGGGCACCCGGCTCCTTCCCTGCAGCGCCGCATTAGTCGGAGGCTGGAGTTCTCTTCTGAACTCCAGCTTCTGCCTCTCTCCATGCGCACTATGGGAGAGACATCATGACGTCTCTCCCATAGTTCCGAGGAGCAGCCGGGCGGACATGACGGTGGCGGATGCAGGAGCGGGGATTAAGGTAAGTGTTTTTTTTGGGGGGGTTGTATGAGAGGCACTACAGGGGCATTATATGGGGCACTACTACAGGGGCATTATATGGGGCCACTACTACAGGGGCATTATATGGGGGCACTACTGCAGGGGCATTATATGGGGGCACTACTACAAAGGCATTATATGGGGGCACTACTACAGGGACATTATATGGGGGCACTACTGCAGGGGCATTATATGGGGCCACTACTACAGGGGCATTATATGGGGCTACTACTATAGGTGCATAACTATTAGGGCACTACTAAAGGGGCATTATATGGGGGTACTACTTCAGGGGCATTATATGGGGGCACTACTACAGGGGCATTATATGGGGGCACTACTATAGGGGCATAACTATGGGGGCACTACTAAAGTGGCATTATATGGGGGCACTACTTTAGGGGCATTATATGGGGGCACTACTACAGCGCCATTATATGGGGGCACTACTACAGGGGCATAACTATGGGGGCACTACTACAGGGGCATTATATGGGGCACTACTATATGCTTTCCTTCCTTTCAAATCAAGGAGGTAATGTCAGTGTATCTAAATATATTTTGGGGTAAAAGGTAAAAAAGTTCTCTGACCCCTGATATAGGGCATCTAATAAATGATGCATTAGGCTAAATGGAACCAACCTAATAATCGGATGGGCATTTTTATATGTTTATAGGTCACTAAAGTTGGAGAGAGTAAAGATACTGTATGTTCCTCTGCTCAGGTTGTAACACCTAATTCACCATCATTGATGGACATTGGGTCTGATCAAAGTTTGGCTCAATGCAGAAATGAACCGATTATCGTTAATCTGCGCGTGCGTCTTAGTGGCACAGTACATGCGTGCAGCACATTTTCACTTGCAGTGTGATTGACAGTCACAGAGCATTTGGGGGAGGTAGCGAGAGCAGTAAAACCGCAGCCATGCTGTGACCATTTCCGGGGCATGTTGCAGCCTGCGCCTGTGATCCAGTATACAGATAACATGGCTCCGGCGTCTCAATACACATGCTCATTCTTAATAGCCATAGCATTACTCAGAAGGCCGATTATTGGAGGATCTGCGAGCCATGCTGCATTTTTTGTATGCGGCCAATTGGAGTTATGATGGCGCCTGTGGGCGTCGCAATGCAAATCTCAGCGTCTGTGACATTCGCATATTTTCGTACTGCAGCTGTATAGAAAAACGTGGCTACAATGGCACTAGCAAATCAGGCCCATTGTGTGCTTGAAAAAAGATGAACCCTAATTTTTTTGAAGGGTTTCTAATTTTACGGTTGAGTGCGTCATTGTGTAGATCCTGTCTGTGACTGAGAAACGCGTTCTCTATATATGTTCTCTGAAGCTCATTGGGAAGACTTCTCTCTCCTTGGCTGCAGTTAAGGGTGTGTAATCCCATTTAAATCTCCTTACGGCTTTTGATGCTACAACGATGCACATGGCATATGGTGATACGCAAATGAAGATGAACAGTGTATGCAACGTGTGATACATACACAATACATTCCTATACTGTAACACTAACAGTATGCATAACAGTCGCTATCTTATTTCATAAATACAATGTGAATTACAGTGTAAAATATATCACAGTATATTAACCTTATGTGAAAGCAAGTGAAAAGCACACACAGTGTTTCTGTGGTCCAACGCACAAAAGTAAATATTGTATTGAATTAATATATAACATTATCATTGAACAAGCTATACAGTGGTACAATACCATACAAGAACAGAGGTCAGAGTTTACAAACCAGTATACATACATTCGCATGCGCGTCCTTGGATCTAGAGAGTACAGTCATCACCAGATGACTGGTAGAATTTCAGCTACTGGCCTCTGGATCAAAGGAGCCTTATTTTATACAGTTAGATTATGAGTGTGTATAATGGCAAGTTGTGTTTCTTTCCATTGGTCCTAGGGCAAGACGTCTCCAGTTCACTGGGGGTCATTGGCTGGTTTGAACAGTGGGTGGTGCCTAGGCTTCAGGATGCTGTTACAGGAACTCTCCTCTGGGGTTCCCTCCAAAAGCTGTGATTTTTTTATAATAAATAAATGTCTAATTCTTCCTATATACATATATACTAAAATTACTAAATAGTAGATAAAGGAAAGGTTAGAAGATTTAATGTACATCAAATATATTAGTTTGTTAGGAAGGCAGAGTGAACAGGTTTTTTTCTGTCTATGTTACAGAACAAAGGACTGGCCACTCTTTGCACAGGTGTGTGTAGGCGATATGTATAATTAAGATCCAAATCTCAGTGCAGCAGACCTGGGAGGGTCATAAACTAGTTCATCCATTGTCCAGTAAGGGTCAGATTATTTGTACATCAAACACAGGGAATGTTGGTGAATAGAAATTGCACATTTTATGACACCATTGTTGTTTGGTCAGAAATATCCACCTAGGCCAGTAAACAAGATTACCTATTACATTGGAATCTATGAGACTATGCCAGCCATTTCATAAGATTTAGCATATAAGACATTGTTTTTGTATTTAATATATATCTGACTTTGACAAGGGTCACGCTAAAGACCACCTTTTTCTCCAGTGTTTTCCCATTAGCACCAGCCAGAATCCTTCTGTACATTGCTTTATATATGATAGGGCTTGATGTAACTATATACTAATGTATGAACATAGGGAAAACCATCAGTGCCTGATTAACACTAGGGGAGTGCACCGGCCACTTTTCGTGTTTTGGTTTTGGATCTGGATCTTTCTTCGTGTTTTGGATCTGGATTGGTTTTGCCAAAACCTCCCTTCGGTGTTTTGGATCTGTATTTTTTTTTATAAAAGCATAAAAACAGCTAAAATCACAGAATTTGTAGGTTTTTCTGCTCCTATGCTATTATTAACCTCAAAAACCTTAATTTCCACTCATTTCCAGTCTATTCTGAACACCTCACACCTCACAATAGTGTTTTTATGTCCAAAAGGTTGCACCGAGGTAGATGGATGACTATGCTAAGCGACACGAGTGGGCGGCACAAACACGTGGCCCATCTAGGCGTGACACTGCAGTGGCAGACAGGATGGCAGTTTGAAAAACTAGGCCCCAAACAGTACATAATGCAAAGAAAAAAAAGAGGTGCAAGATGGAATTGTCCTTGGGCCCTCCCACCCACCCTTATGTTGTATAAACAGGACATGCACACTTTAACAAACCAATCATTTCAGCGCCAGGGTCTGCCACACGACTGTGGCTGAAATGATTGGTTTGTTTGGGCCCCCACAAAACAAGCTGGCAATTAATCTGGCCCTGCACAAACTGGCTCTACGGAGGCAAGATGTCATCCTCATCCTCCTCATCCACCGATTCCTCACCCTCTTCAGTGTTGTGTACATCCTCATCCTCACAGAGTATTAATTAGTCCCCGCTGGAATCCACCACCACAGGTCCCTCTGTACGTTCTGGAGGCTGGTCTCCCTGGAAGAGTTGATAATTCATATTTATGAACATCATCTTCTCCACATTTTGTGGAAGCAACCTCCTACGCCTTTTGCTGACAAGGTTCCCGGCTGCACTAAACACTTTCGGAGTACACACTGGAGGGGGGGGCAACTCAGGTAAAATAGAGCCAGTTTGTACAGGGGCCTCCAAATTGCCTCTTTTTCCTGCCAGTACATGTACAGACTGTCTGACATGCCTACTTGGATGCTGTCACGGATGTAATCCTTTAACAGACAGACGCACACTTGTCGCTGCTGCTTTGAGGATGCAGGTGCGGCTACAGCCCACACAATTCACAAAGACAGGAAAGAAAAAAAAATAATAATTTTTTGTGGAGCGCACTTTGAGGGTTACACCACCCTTTAATAGACAGATGCACGCTTGTCGCTGCTACTTTGAGGATGCAGGTGCGGCTACTGCGCATACATTTCACACACAAACACAGAAAAAAAGAAGATTAGTTTATTTTGGTTGGAGCGCACTTTGGGGGTTACACCACCCTTTAATAGACAGACGCATGCTTGTCGCTGCTGCTTTGAGGATGCAGGTGTGGCTACAGCCCACACAGTTCACAAAGAGAGAAAAAAAAAGAAGAATTTTTTATTTTTGCGGAGCGCACTTTGGGGGTTACTCCACCCTTTGACAGACAGACGCACGCTTGTCGCTGCTGCTTTGAGGATGCAGGTGCGGCTACAGCCCACACAGTTCACAAAGAGAGAAAAAAAAGAATAATTTTTTTATTGTTTGTGGAGCGCACTTTGAGGGTTATACCACCCTTTAACAGACAGACGCACGCTTGTCGCTACTGCTTTGAGGATGCAGGTGGAATCTAGACGGGATTTGGAACCGGGGACACAATACCTCCATCAATTGTCTAAATCCCACTGCACTAATGGCGGATACCGGACGCACGTCTAACACCAACATAGCAGTCAAGGCCTCAGTTATACGTTTTGCTTCAGGATGACTGCTGTCGTACTTCATCCTCCTCGCTAGGGACTGTTGGAGGGTCAATGTTTAGTAAAAGTAGTGGTGTTCCTACATCCTCTCTGGGATGATGAACAACTTCCAGCAGTAGCAACAGCACTAGGAGGAAGTGGTTCTTGATGTTTCCCTATTTTATTTTTATCGGAGAAAGTTTGGTCCTCCATTTATGTTATATTGATATATACGTGCGGCTAAGGCGCACACAAACACAGAAAATATTTTTTTATTTTTGTTGGACACTAGTGCACTTTGTGGGTTACACCACCCTTTAAGAAATGAGCCATCCAGCCCTTTACTTATGGGACACAGGCGCACGCTTGGCGCTGCTCCTTTGTTGATGCACGTGCAGCCACAGTGCACACAATTCACAAACACAGAAAATATTTTTTATTTTGTTTGGAGTGCCCTTTGGGGATTACAGCACCCATTAACGGACAAGCCAGCCGGCCCTTTACTTATGGGACACAGGCGCACGCTTGGCGCTGCTCCTTTGTTGATGCACGTGCAGCCACAGTGCACACAATTCACAAACACAGAAAATATTTTTTATTTTGTTTGGAGTGCCCTTTGGGGGTTACAGCACCCTTTAACGGTCAAGCCAGCTGGCCCTTTACTTATGACACAGGCGCACGCTTGGCACTACTTTGTTGATGCACGTGCTGCTACTGCGCACACAATTCACAAACACAAAAAAAATAAATCTTTTATTTTTTTTGGAGTGCACTTTGGGGGTTACAGCACCCTTTAACTGTCAAGCCAGCCGGCCCTTTACCTATGACACAGGCGCATGCTTGGTGCTACTTTGTTGATGCACTTGCGGCTACTGCGCACACAATTCACAAAAAAATATTTATTTTTTTTGCACTTGGGGGAAGCACCCCTGATGGACAGAGCACCCCCTGGACAACACTACAGCACCCCTTTAGGACTGGGACACTGCACAGGACTTTGGATTGGACACAGCCCCTATGGACAACTGACTGCACAACACAGTCCAGCCTGCCCCTATGGACTTTGGTGGAATGGACACAGCCCCAATGGACAACAGCAGCACAGCACAACACAGCACAGCACAACACTACACTGCACTACACTACACTACACTACACAGCCCAGCCAGCCCTAACTCCCACCCTCCCTCTTCACTGTCCACAGCCGAGTGAGAAAATGGCGCCGACGCGGGTACCTTATATAGGATCCAAAACCCGCGAGACCCGGAAGGCAGGATGATGACATTTTGCCTCGATTTCAGATCCGAGTCAGGCGGGAAAAGTCGAGCCTGACTCGGATCGGCCTCGGATCGGGGGGTTCGGATTTCAGAAATCCGAACCCACTCACCCCTAATTAACACTAGACATCTACAAGAGTCACCTTCCTGCACCAGTATTAAAGAAAAGGGGTAATCTGTCATCCCCACACAATATGAAAATTATAAAACGGTACAATGCTGGTCGGCACTACAAAAGAATATTATTATATTTATCTTTGGGGGGGGGGGAGTTGTGAATATTACAATATGGACTGTTTTATCTAATTTGTCTACAATAAATTGTTGCATCAGTTAAATTTTCTATAATATTATAATAACATACTTTTGTAATGCCGACCAGTGCAGTACCTATTACTAAACGCTTTTTGTATATTACTTAATGTCTATTTTCGTACATTTTTGTATCACAAAATATGACCAGATTGCATTTGTGTAAGTGTTTATGTCAGATACAGTTAATCCTGTAATTTTTTCATATAGTGCCATCAATTTACACAGTGCTGTACAGAGATTGTCATTCTTAGGAGTCCCTGCCCCAGTGGAGCTTAGGAACATAAATTCTCCAAAATACAGTACAAACGGTATGCAGTCGGGAAGCCGGCGGACCTAATCTCGACAGCCGGCTTCCCGACTATCATATCCCGGCAAGGGTCTAAAGACAGACGTCAATATGCCGACGCCTGTCATTAGACATACGCCAGGAGACAGACGCCCGGCACTCCGATTGAAGGGACGCTGGGCACAGAGTGCGGATAGCCGCAGGGGGGTGAGGGTTAGATTTAGGGTCCCGGGGGGGACTTAGGGTTAGGCACCCCCCCTGGGAGGGGGGGGGGTTAGGGTTAGGCACAGTGGCGTAACTAGGGCAGGGCGAGCGGGGTGCGTGCCTTGGGCGCTGTGGGACCGACGGCGCGGGGGGCGCTGCCAGCCATGGTACCGGCCCGCCCTAGTTAGGCAGTGTAGTGCCGACCGCAGTGAGTGCGGTCAGCGCTACACATTTACACAGCACCGGCGCTAGGCTTCCAGCGCCGGTCCTGTGCTGCACAGCTGAGTCCGTTCCCTCCCCCCTGAGCGCTTGCCCAATAGCGCCCGGAGGAGGGTGGCAGGCGGGCTCATGCTGTGCATAACACACACATCGCCGCCAGTACTGGCTGTAATGTGTGTGTTAATCAGCAGCCAATGATAGTCACACAGACTCTCATTGGCTGCTGCTGCTGCACACACATCACCGCCGAGCGGCAGCGATGTGTATGTGAATCAGCAGCCAATGAGAGTCAGGCAGACTCTCATTGACTGCTGCGCGCCCACTGCAAGAGCCGGGCTTCCGTCCGGCTCCTGCAGTGGTAATGGGAGAAACGTCATGATGTCATGACGTCTCTCCCATAATGCAGAGTGGGCCGGCTTGGGAGGATGGACGAGAGGACGGCGGCGGGAGCAGGAGTGTGGATACAGGCAAGTATTTTTCTTTTGTTTAATTTTAGTGTGTATTTCGGGGGGGCGGGGGGCACGCTCTATTACAAAGGAGGGAACTACTACTGGGGGCACTACTGGGGGGGGATACTACTGTGGGCACTGCTTTAGGTGGGATGACCACTACTGGGGACTACTACTTGGGGGGGGTACTACTGGGGGCACTGCTTCGGGGGGGACCACTACCGGGGACAACTACTTGGGGGTGATACTACTGGGGCACTGCCTCGGGGGGGGGACCACTACTGGGGGGATACTATTGGGGGGGATACTACTGAGGGCACTGCTTCAGGGGGGGACCACTACTGGGGGGGATACTACTGTTGGCACTGCAATGTGGGGGACCACTACTGGGGACTACCACTGGGGGGTATACTACTGTGGGCACTGCATCATGGGGGACAGATATAAAGAAAACAATACTCTGCACTAGTACTACAGTAAACTCGCTACAATATATGAGCATTAAATAACAATGAGATGTATATATAAAAAAAATATATATATTATTTATTAAACCTATAACATAATAATAAATGACTAGATAAAAAAACTAAAACATGACATACATAAATTATTCTACATACATATACAAACAGTATATATTATAGGTATAATTACCATATATCTGCAATGAAGATTACACTGACCACTGTGCTCCTCTTACAAAACTGTAAGTACAGCTGTATAATATCACTTAGATACGGCTAATGACCGCTCCTTAATAATGAGTGATATGACAAACAGGATTTGCCTGAATTTATGCAGGAATATCCAAATAATAGTACGAGTTTGCCCGTGGATAAATGAAAATTGATCTACTGTAGTAGCGCTCCGTGTGACAGTCTCCGTATCTTATATCAACGTCATGTACTGACTCGTGATGACAAAGTGATATACCATGTGTTTATAGCCGTCTCTTCTGGATATCCGACTTTTAGCAGCAACACAGTAAATAATTAGTTATATTGTAACAGTGTTCTGTGTAACAGTCTCTGTATATTTGAAACACTGTATTGGCTCCTGATAGTCGCTTCACATCTCATATGTAATCGGACATCTCCACTGAATATCAAGCCCTTTATGGATAACTTTAAAGTGTAGTATGGCAAATAACATGGATCAGGTGAATATCCTGCAATTTGGGCAAGATGAGTGACCACCGGCAGTTCATATGTTGTACCATAAGCAGAAACCCGCTTAAATAGGGAGAAATTTGTGAGTACTCACAGCGTGTAGATAAAAATGGGGGCCCCCTTTTTTCTTTAATAGTCTCCCTTTCTCCTTATGGCTCGCCGGGTAATGAAGCGTTGTTCCACTCGTCACGTTAAACGTGGAAGCCGGTCCGTGCACCACAACGATGTTCTCCGTGGTGCATGCGTCAAAGCGTGAGTCTGGATGGAACACTGAATCTGAATGGAGCGCTGGATAATTCAGGTGGTAACAGTGTGTCAGCGTAACAGTGAATAATTGAGCGTCCCGCTAACGCGTTTCGTCACTGGACATGTGACTTCAGTATTAGATCTGCAATAGGTTTCAGCGCCAGATATCGATAGTTGTGCATCATGGGGGACCACTACTGGGGACTACCACTGGGGGGGGATACTACTGTGGGCACTGCATTGTGGGGGATCACTACTGGGGACTACTACAGGAGGCACTGCATCAAGGGGGACTCCTACTGGGGGAACTATATAAAGGGCACTGTATAAGAGGGACTACTACTGGGACACTATATAAGGGGCTCACTACTGGGGGCACTGCACAGGGGGGTCCACTACAGGGGGCACTTACAAGGTAGAACCACTACAGGGGGCACTGCATAAGGGGGACAAGTACTGGGGTCACTGTATAAGGGGCACTGTATATGGGGGATCACTACTGGGGGCACTGTATAAGGGGAACTAATGGGGGGCTGCATAAGGGGGACCACTACAGGGGGCACTGTGTAAGGGGCACTGCATATGGGGGACCACTACTGGGGGCCTGTATAAGGGGAACTAACCGGGGCCTGCATAAGGGGGACCACTACAAGGGGCACTGCATAGGGGGGGACTGTATAAAGGGCACTGCATTAAGGTGCAAATGGAAAGAAAAGTTCCCAGTGACAAGAAAGAGGTGTGTGTCATGTTGACACGCCCCATTTTTCAGTGGCGACGCCCATTTTTCGCGCGCACATAGGGAGGGAGGCCCTTTTTCCAATTTACCCTCGGCTCCGAATAGCCTAGTTACACCACTGGTTAGGCACCTTCAGGGGGAGATAGGGTTAAGCACCCCCGGGGAACTTAGGTTTAGGCAGCGGGGAAGGGGGGGTTAGATTTAGGCACTTAGGGGGGGATTAGGGTTAGGTACTGGTGGGGAGGTTAGGGTTAGGGGGTAGAATTAAGTTAGCTAATACTTAACTGAAAACGATCAGGATTTCCACTGCTGCTGGGATGCTGGTGCCGGGATTCCAACCGCCGGACATGCGTCCCGGTAAATCATACCTATTCCGTATAAACACATACACACTAGGAAAATAAAGTAGAGAACTACCAGGGCGCAACAGAACAAACAAGCTGCCTGTCCTTAGATGAGGGCACTCTCAATCCCTCTATGGCATACTAAAGATAAAAACTAAAACTAAGTACCTGGCGCTTTGTTCTGATAATATGCACAGCCTAGTTATTTACAGATATGTGATAGTACAGCCTGTAGGCATGTACATAGACACTTTAGTTATAGAAATAAAATTATACTTAATTGCTTCCCTTATATAACGATAGTCTTCTTATCACTTAGTAGCGATTGGATCATGTATATTTAGTTAACATGAAAGATAGAAGATAGACATCCTCATAACGTATACACATTTCATTCATTTATTCTGTTTCCCTCAAACAGTAACTATAAAATATGATTCATTTAAAACATAGAGACAAATAAAATGTAATCACAATGGTACAGATGGGGACGTTACCAGATATATGTGATTGTACAGCGGGGAAAATTACATCGGAGGCTCCGGAACCTTGGACTCCGCTTGCAACCTCAATGACACCATCAGAAAAAATCTGGAGGTCCACTTGAATCCAAAAAATCACAAATGGTGAGTGCATATATATATATATTCCTGTCATAAATATATGTGTGCATAGTGGTTGCTATAGTCATAGGGACAGTATTGTCAGAGCCCAGGCTCCGTTATGACCCATTCAAAGCCCATCTCACAGCACCACATACTGTCCTCTTCACTGCCTGTCTCCCAAGACTTAGCACCCATCATCCCCACCCCTCACCCTCACAGTTCATGCTAGATCCCAATTGGTAGAAGGACCTCTGACATCACAACATACTTGCCTACCCTCCCGATTTGGTCGGGAGCCTCCCAAAAAACGGGTGCCGCTCCCACCTCCCGGGAAGGCAGGCAATCCTCCAGGCTGCCACCCACCCCTCCTATTCCCCTGCAATAACCCCTGCAACCCCCGCAGTGGGGGGCCGGTGTCGCGTTTTGAGTCATTTTGGCCCCGCCCCCTGATTCACAATGCCTATATTATTGCCATTGTGTAGCGGGGGCAGGGGCCAAACTGATGCGATCGCGTGGCCCGCCCCCACCACACCTACAAGTGCCTGTCACCCGCCCGGCCACTGCCCCTTGTCCCGGCCACACCCCCCCCCCATCCTGCCGATCTGGCTGCTCCCTCCCGGAGGGAGCAGACAGAAAGTCGGCAGGCATGGGTATGCATCACAACCATGTGACCCGTGACAGCAGGGGGAGAGGTAAAGCAAGTGAGCTTACCACTTTACTATCTATGTGGACATAGAGTGGGAATAGCAACCTGTGGCGAGTGAAGCGAGTCTGCGAGGGTACACTCTGGGTCCCATGTTCTGAACCTTGCTCCTCCCCCTGTTGTCACGGGTGATATCAGCGGTCCTGCAGCCCACTTCATTTTAGACTTAACTCTCCCCTCACACAGACCCCCCTCCCCTCACAGCACAGACCCCCTCAACATAGACCCCTATCCCCTCACAGCACAGGCCCTTCTCAGCATAGACCCCCCCCTCCCCTCACACCACATACTCCCCTCAGCATTGACCCTTCTCCCCTCACAGCACAGACCCCTCACAGCACAGACCTCCCCTCACACCACATACTCCCCTCAGCATAGACCCTTCTCCCCTCACAGCACAGACCCCTACCCTCACAGACCCCTCTCAGCAGCCACAGACCCTTCCCCCTCCCCACCCCTCACAGTTCAGCGCCTTTCTCCCCTCCCCACCAGCAAATTTACCTGCCTGGGACTTTGTTGCATTTGCAGAGCGCCGGCAGACATGCATGGCTTGCTTCTTCCAGTAGCTCCAGCCTCCTTAACAGCGGCACAGCGGGGGACCAAGTGAGCGACAGTCAATCACTGCCACTGACTGCAGGCGCAGCGGCGCCCTCTTCACAGTTGCGCTCCATTCAGCAGCGCCGGCCCCCCCAGCCTTCAAGTCCGCCCCCTCCTCCCCCAGCTGAGCTTAGTAGCAGGGCCTTCGACGTGTTGCTGCTGCTACTACACTGCCAGTATGTGTGTAATTTCTCCCCAGCTGGTGCTACTAGCAGCAGGTCACAACGGGCTCTCCCCAGGGACAGACTTTAAGTGGGCCCATCCATGGGTCCCTTGGGACCCGCCAGGCCCTAGGAGGCCGCCTAGGTTACATAGCGGCAAATCCGGCCCTGCGTCTAACATAATAAGATTTTAATCACTTAGGGGGAATTGAATCGAGCCTTGGAGTGGGACATATTGCAAGGGATACATCCCGCCACTTATTGCAAGCGTAGCGGCCTTTATTAACACCTTGTGCATAAATAATAACCCACAGGTTAGCTCCTCCGATAAGAGCTGTCCTGTGCATTGCGAGGACTTCTGAGTTTTTGACCCAGAAGTCCTACTGCACGCCCATCGGATCCCTCCTAGCTAAACTCTGCATTAAGAGGCAACTCCATCTATACTGTAGATGTTGTTTCCTATTGGGAACAAGCTCCTGAAAAGTTTCACTTTGCTGAGCTTGAAGCATAGCAGCACTTCGCAAGCAGCAGCGGATGGCTCCACCAGTTTTCAGAGGTTTGAGCACATTTTTAGGGTTGATACATCCTGTCCTTTGGGAGATATAAGGTGGAGAAGTTGTGCAGAGCAACCAATCAAGTTTGGGAGACCTCTCCACTTTATGCATATTTCTCCAAGGCTTAATAATTATTGTCTAAATACTTTTCTACTTCAGGGTCCATAGGGTATCCACAGGATACCTTGGGGTATAGGTGTGACGTCAGTCATCGGGCACCATAGAGTTAAGCTTTCAGCCTCCCAGGGTGCACTAGGGTCCCCCTCCTATACCCCGCCCCCGAGCCAAGGCACCTCAGTTTCGTTTGGTGCCCGGCCGGAGTCGGGTGCACCTGTTGGAGTGGGGGCTAGAAGAGCCCCTGAAGCTTTTCTTCATGCAGCTGTGGCTGCACATCTGGATGTACAGCATGGACAGTCAGTCCTGACGTCCATGCTGTCTTCCCTACACCCCCGCCAGTACCAGAACGCCGGTACCGATCCGGGGATGCTGGTGAGCATCTGGGGTCACAGCTAGCGGTGACCCCAGATGTTCCGGACCATGGCCGGATTCAAGGGGACAGCAAGGTAAGCAGCGGGGTCCCGCGGTGGGTCCCCGCTGTTACATGGTCCAGAGTCCCCAGGCAGGGGGCTCCCTGGGGACTGGCTGCAGCGTGGAGCGAGGTAAGAACCTGCGCTTCCACTACCCCCCTGGGACAGCGGACCGCAGCAGAGCGGTAGCGCTGCGGCATCCCGGGGGTTAAATGCATGCCAGGGGAGCGCGCCTTCCCTGTCTCACAGCCGGCGCCTCCCCCGCTGCACACAGCCCTCTCTGCACACTGCCGAATGGTCCTGTAGCAGCGCTCCTCCCCTAGGCCAGCCTCCTCTCTGCTCCTCGGCGGCCATCTTTCCAGAACGCATGGTGAACGCTGCTGGAAGCACTGGACGGAAGCATCGTGGTCTGGGTCCCCCCGCATACCTCTCCTCCGCTGTGGCAGGTCTGTGTATGCAGCGCTGTGTCCTACCAGGCCCTGTGTCTGCATAGTTGAGTGATCAGCGCTGTTAGTGCAGGAATTGATTTTTCTTTGTATTTTATGTGACTGTGCTAGCGCTGCTGCCTGTAACTTTTCTTCTGACTGTCAGCTTTATTACTGTCCCTGTCCTTTCTGCTAAGCCCTTGCGGTGCGGTGCTGCAGGGTGGTCTCTCGCCTATTTAATATATAATTGGTGAGAGGGGTCACATACTTGGTGCCATCATGTCTGAAAGTGATTTTCCCCTCCGGCTACAGTGTACCACGTGTAAAGTACCGTTAGCGGAGGGGGAAGGTAGCGCGGAGGGCCTCTGCCGGCAGTGTTTGTCTATGGCGCGGCCTATTACGGTTACAGCCCCGGTACAGGAGCCGCCCTGGGCTTGTTTCGCTCAGGCGCTTACGACCTTAGTGGGCCAGTTAGCTCCGCAGCCCGCATTTACACAGATGGGTTTGTCCCAGCAGTCAGTGGTGTCGTCACCCATGCAGGGTTTTCCACGACAATTGGTGGTACCCCACAGTCTCCCTATTTCCCCGCTCCCGGTTTCTCAGGAGCCGGCGTGGGTTAACTCCCTGACGAGTTCTGTACAGCACTTGTCGGATGTGTTGCAAGGGGAGTCTGTGATGCGGCCACATAAACGGCCGGTGGCGTCTCTGTCAGCTCCTTATGAGGATGACGAAGGGACGTCTGATGATGGGGAGATTCTGGATCCTTACGATCAGGAACCTCTCCATACTAAGGACGCTGACGCTAAGTCCAAAGTATATATTCCTGGACTTATTCGGGCAGTCCGCACAGCCTTGGTGATTGAGGACGAAGTTCCCCCAGCGGCTAAATCCAAGTATGCCTTTTTTAAAGATGTGAAGGGCGATGCCACAGTCTTTCCTCTTTCGGGTCAGTTAGTGGACCATTTAGAGGAGGCGTGGAAACAGCCTGGCAAACGTTACCAGCCGCAAAGGCGCCTGGCGGTGGCTTATCCATTCGCGGATAATTTTTTTGCAAAGTGGGAATCCCCTCCACAGGTGGATTCTCACGTGACCCGTCTTGTCCGTAGTGCCACATTGCCGATGCCATCCATGTCCTCCCTTAAGGATGCTACGGACTGTAAGGTGGAGATCTGCCTGAAGTCCGCTTATTCCCTTGCGGGGGGGGGGGCAGCACGGCCGGGTATGGCCATTTGCTGGGTTGCCAGAGCGATGGAGCGCTGGGCGGATTCATTAGAGGCGTCTTTTGATTCCGACTGTGTGGCCGATCAGGCGGAGTTGATTGGTAATCTCCGTGATTCGGCCACTTATATCAACGAGGCGGCCTTAGACATTAGTACCCTGGTGTCTCGAATTTCTTCAGCAGCGGTGGCCGCTCGTCGCACCTTGTGGTTGCGATCCTGGAAGGCGGACGCTGATTCCAAAAAGGGTTTGGAGGCGTTGCCATTTACCGGAGAAGATCTCTTCGGTCCGGATCTAGACAAGATTGTGGCCATGCTGGCGGCAGCCAAATCTGCATGTCTCCCGTCGGCCGCTGCTCCTTCTGGTTCTGGACCATCGTCCTTTTGGTCTTATAGGGCCCAGGGCAGACCCAAACCACAGTCTTTTCCTCGACAGGCTGGTCCTAAGAAATCGGCCAAGCCCCGGAAGCAGGCATGGAGAACCAGACGTCCGGCCCCTAAGCCAGATGACAAGCCTGCGGTCTGACGGTCCGGGCCTAACTTTGGGGGATCCCAAAGTGGGAGGCCGCCTGCTGCAGTTTGCCCGGTGTTGGTCGGTTACCACGACAGACACTTGGGTTCTCGTGGTGGTCTCCCAAGGGTACGCCCTCTCTTTCCGGCACAGACCCCCGGCTCGATTCTTCACCACGGGTCTACCATCAGACCGGAACAAGCCACGGAGCTGCGGAAGGTCTTGCACACTATGCTCCAGGCTGGAGTTATAGTGCCTGTTCCATTCTCCCAGAGGGGCCAGGGTTTCTATTCAAATCTTTTTTTGGTGCAGAAACCCAATGGGTCGTATCGTCCGATTCTAAACCTCAAAGCTCTCAACAAGTCTTTGCGGGTGCTGAAGTTTCGGATGGAGACCCTACGGTCCATCATTCTGGCGCTGGAACCTGGGGACTACATGGTGTCATTGGACATACAGGACGCTTACCTGCATGTCCCTATTCTTTCACGCCATAAACAGTTCCTCAGGTTTGCAATCCGCAGCGACCACTTCCAGTTTCGGGCGTTACCTTTTGGCCTGGCGACAACACCACGTGTGTTCACCAAGGTGATGGCGGTCATTGCGGCTTCTCTGCGGCTGCAGGGAGTCCGTATGTTGCCGTACTTGGACGACCTTTTATTAGTGGCAGGATCTCCCGAGCTCCTTCTACGCCACTTGGACCTGACCATTGCACTACTGCAACGGTACGGCTGGTTAATCAACTGGCAGAAGTCCACTCAAATCCCGTCTCGGCGGATTCTGCACCTCGGAGCCTTTTTGGACTCAGGACAGCAAAGGATCTTCGTGACAGGGGAAAAGATCTCTGCTTTACAGTCGAGGGTGCGCAGTTGTCTGCACAGCCGCCGGGTGTCTCTACACTCGGCGATGAGGTTACTGGGCTCCATGGTGTCGGTGTTCGACATGGTGGAATATGCCCAGTTTCACTCCAGACCTCTGCAGCACCTGACCCTGTCCAAGTGGAACGGGCTGCCTCAGTCTCTGAAGTCCCAGACGATTGTGCTCACCCCGGAGGTTCGTCTGTCCCTTGCCTGGTGGTTACAGACGACCCATCTCAGCAAGGGACGTCCATTCTGGGTTCCAAATTGGGTCCTGTTGACAACGGACGCCAGTCTTCGGGGCTGGGGAGCAGTTTCGGGTCCACACTTATTCCAGGGCAGGTGGACCCCGACAGAAGCGGAGCTTCCAATCAATATCTTGGAACTCCATGCGGTCTTCAATGCTCTCCGGCAGGCACATCGGGTTCTCCAGGGTCGTCCGGTACAGGTCCAGTCGGACAATGCTACCACCGTGGCCTACATAAACAGGCAAGGAGGAACCCGAAGTCGGGCGGCTCTCGTTGAGGTCTCTCGGATCCTGGTATGGGCGGAGCGCAATCTTCCGGCCATATCAGCGGTCTTCATCCCGGGAGTGCTAAATTGGGACGCGGACTTTCTAAGTCGCCAGGACGTTCATTCGGGGGAATGGTCCCTGCACCCGGACGTTTTTCAACTGCTGGTGGACAGATGGGGTCTTCTAGAGATCAACCTCATGGCGTCCCGGCACAACAACAAGTTGCCGGTGTACGGGTCTCGCACAAGAGACGAAGGGGCATCTCTGGTAGATGCTCTGTCCGTCCGGTGGACGTTCCGGTTCGCATACCTGTTTCCTCCGATTTCCCTTCTTCCACGGGTAATCCGGAAATTCAAACAGGAAGGAGGGACGCTCCTGTTGATAGCTCCCGCGTGGCCCAGACAGCACTGGTTCTCAGACCTTCAAAGTCTGTCCGTGGACAGTTCTCTGCGGTTGCCGCTACGACCGGACCTTCTGTCGCGGGTCCCTGTCTTCAGCCGGACCTGACTCGGCTGTATTTGACGGCGTGGCTGTTGAGACAGCCATGCTGAGGTCCAGGGGGTTTTCCAGCTCTGTGGTGCGTACCATGTTACGAGCTCGGAAGCCGTCTTCCGCGAGGATATACCATCGCGTGTGGCATACGTTCTTCCAGTGGTGTCGACCGAGAGGTTATGCACCGCGGGAATTTTGTCTGTCTCAGATACTCGCCTTCCTACAAGCAGGACTAGATCATGGGCTTCGCCTTGCTTCTTTGAAGGTACAGGTTTCGGCCCTGTCTGTCTGGTTTCACCATAGGATTGCTACAATCCCGGATGTGCGCACCTTTATGCAAGGTGTTCTCCGCATTCAGCCGCCCTTTGTTCCACCTGCGGCGCCTTGGGATTTGGCTGTGGACCTGAGGGCTCTCCAAGGACCGCCGTTTGAACCACTGGGCTCAGTGGATCTTAAATGGCTAACAGCTAAGACTGTTTTCCTTCTGGCCATAGCTTCGGCCAGACGTGTTTCTGATTTAGGGGCTCTCTCTTGTAGACCCCCTTTCTTGATTTTTCATGGGAACAGGGCAGTGCTCCGCACTCGACCTGAATTTCTTCCCAAAGTTGTTTCCCAGTTTCATGTTAACGAGGAAATAGTTGTTCCGGCCTTTAACTCACCTGGTCTTTCAGTGGGTGAGGCCACTTTGGATGTTGTGCGGGCCTTAAGGACTTATGTTGACCGCACTTCTTCCTTTAGGAAGTCGGATGCCTTGTTTGTCCTCTATGGCTTCCATAAAAAGGGTTGGCCTGCTTCAAAGCAAACTTTGGCAGCCTGGATCCGTATGGCTATTTCTGAAGCTTATCTTCATGAAGGCCTGCCGGTTCCTCCTTCTGTGAAGGCTCATTCCACTAGGTCTGTGGGTCCTTCGTGGGCAGCTCGACGTGGTGCCTCTGCAGTCCAGATCTGCAAGGCTGCTACGTGGTCCTCTGTCCATACCTTCGTGAGGTATTACAGGTTTGACACCTTCGCCTCTCAGGATGCTTCCTTCGGGCGGCGGATTCTCCTTTCAGCACAGGAGCGTCCCCACCCTTAAAGGATACTGCTTTGGGACATCCCCAAGGTATCCTGTGGATACCCTGTGGACCCTGAAGTAGAAAATATGAGATATGGTAAGAACTTACCTTTGTTATCTCTATTTCTACGAAGTCCATAGGGTTCCACAGGACTCCCGCCCTGTCGCACCTGTGCTGCAGATGGGCTATGCTCTGGTCACCGGTTTTTCCGTCTCCCTCTGGTGAGAATGTGATTCTTGTGTGTGTCCAGATCTTTTTTCTCTCTCTTCCTTCTCCTCCTCCGGCCTATGGCTTGGTAACTAACTGAGGTGCCTTGGCTCGGGGGCGGGGTATAGGAGGGGGACCCTAGTGCATCCTGGGAGGCTGAAAGCTTAACTCTGTGGTGCCCGATGACTGACGTCACACCTATACCCCAAGGTATCCTGTGGAACCCTATGGACTTCGTAGAAATAGAGATAACAAAGGTAAGTTCTTACCATATCTCATATTATTCCAGTGTCATGTATAAGTGATGAATGTTGTATTTTTTGATGCTCGTTATATCTTTACTTTAAGGAAATTTTAAATGCCACTATAACCGTGATAAGCCGCCCCTTAGTGCAAATGCCATTGTGAGGTGTCATGTGCTGATTTATGTGTGCATATGCCCCATTTTTACAGGATTAGTGTCAATGAGATGATATGCTAGGGGAATGGCATACAGTAATGTGAGTGAGCACCAGCAGGACCCCCAAGAGCAATGTCAGGTCTCGCTCTGCAAAAGTTGTGGACCAGCCATGTGGGAACATGGCCAAACCTTGTCGTGAATTGGGTTTTCCGGCAGTGCTCATGGAGGCACCGTTAAACCTGCTTGGCAGGCAAAATATTTTATGACTTCCACCCCCTCTCCTTGCCCCTGTGTGTGGCAGGTGGATAGACACATTTCCTCAAATTCAAATGCATTGAGGAGATGAAAAAATTTCCAATGCGTAAAATGAGGTCCAGTGAGTATAATATGACTATCTAATCTTACTACTGTATTTATTGGTGTAGCAGTTAATGTATTTTGGTCAAGAGTTTGCACATTTAGGTAGCCATCTCTCTATAATCCCCCCCCCCCCCCTCCCCTGTAAAGTCAATGCTCTGGTGGAAGCTTTACCATACTGCTTTACGAACAGGAGTTACACAACTACTACAGCAGATAGTAGAATTGGTTACGGCTCCTGTTCAAGAAGTTTCCACACTAATCACACATCTCCTCCCTAGTCAGGTTTCCAGGCAGGTTCCAGTGGCTTGGCCAGACATGACTGCTGTGTGGACGTCCGCAATCAGGTGACAATGGGCGACCCACCAAGAGTGCGCTATCCCAATGTCCCAAAGATGCTCGATCGGACTGAGAACTGGGTCATTTGAAGGTCAAGTCAACACCTTGAACTCTCTGTCGTGTTCCTCAAACCATTCCTGAACAATGTTTGCAGTGTGGCAGGGCGTATTATCCTGCTGAAAGAGGCCACTGCCATCAGGGAATATCTTTGCTTTTAAGGGCAGTACTTGGTCTGCAACAATGCTTAGGTAGGTGCTACGTGTCAAAGTAACATCTACCTGAATGTCAGCACCCAAGGTTTCCCAGCAGGACATTGTCCAGGGCATCACACTGCCCCGCCAGCTTGCCTTCTTGCCATAGTACATCCTGATACCATTTCTTCCACAGGTAAATGATGCACACGCACCCGGCCAACCAAACATGATTTATTAGACCTGGGCCACCTTCATACATTGCTTTATGGTTCAGTACTGACACTCAGTGAAGGCAATTTCGGTGGTGGTCAGGCTTCAGCATGGGCACTCTGACCGGTCTGTGGCTACGCAGCAAGCAGCGATGCTCTGACACCTTTCTATCATAGCCATCATTAACTTTCAGCAGTTTGTACTACAGTAGCTCTTCTGTGGGATCAGACCAGACGGGGCTAGCCTCCCCTCCCCACACACATCATTGAGCCTTGGGCACCTTATGACCCTGTCGCCAGTTCATCAGTTGTCCTTCCTTGGACCACTTTTGGTAGGTACTAAGTAACCAGAGCATACCAGGAACACCCTTCAAGACCTGCCTTTTTAAAGATGTTCTGACCAAGTGGTCTACCCACAACAATTTGGACTTCGTCAAAGTTGCTCAGATCCTTACACTTACCCATTTTCCCTGCTTCCAACACAAGAACGGAGTGTTCACTTACTGTCTAATATATCCCACCCCTTGTCAGGTGCCATTGCAACAAGATAATGCTACACACTTCACTTGTCAGTGGTGTTAATGTTATGGCTGATGGGTGCATATTAGGGGTGAGCGGGTTCGGATTTCTGAAATCCGAACCCCCCCGAGCCCCCCCGATCCGAGTCCGATCCGAGTCAGGCTCGACTTTTCCCGCCTGACTCGGATCTGAAATCGAGGCAAAACGTCATCATCCCGCCTTCCAAGTCTCGCGGGTTTTGGATCCTATATAAGGTACCCGCGTCGGCGCCATTTTCTCACTCGGCTGTGGACAGTGAAGAGGGAGGGTGGGAGTTAGGGCTGTGTAGTGTAGTGCTGCTGTTGTCCACTACTTCAAAGTCCATAGGGGCTGGCTGTGTTGTGCTGTGCTGCTGTTGTTAATAGGGGCTGTGTCCACTACTTCAAAGTCCATAGGGGCTGGCTGGACTGTGTTGTGCAGTCAGTTCTCCATAGGGGCTGTGTCCACTCCAAAGTCCTGTGCAGTGTCCCAGTCCTAAAGGAGTGCTGTAGTGTTGTCCAGGGGGTGCTCTGTCCATCAGGGGTGCTCCCCCCAAGTGCTAAAAAAATAATATATTTTCTGTGTTTGTGAATTGTGTGCGCAGTAGCCGCACGTGCATCAACAAAGTAGTGCCAAGCGTGCGCCTGTGTCATAAGTAAAGGGCCGGCTGGCTTGACCGTTAAAGGGTGCTGTAACCCCCGAAAGTACACTCCAGTCCAAACCAAAAAAAAATTATTTTCTGTGTTTGTGAATTGTGTGCGCAGTAGCCGCACGTGCATCAACAAAGTAGTGCCAAGCGTGCACCTGTGTCATAAGTAAAGGGCCGGCTGGCTTGACCGTTAAGGGTGCTGTAACCCCCGAAAGTACACTCCAGTCCAAACCAAAAAAAAAATTATTTTCTGTGTTTGTGAATTGTGTGCGCAGTAGCCGCACGTGCATCAACAAAGTAGTGCCAAGCGTGCGCCTGTGTCATAAGTAAAGGGCCGGCTGGCTTGACCGTTAAGGGTGCTGTAACCCCCAAAAGTACACTCCAGTCCAAACCAAAAAAAAAATTATTTTCTGTGTTTGTGAATTGTGTGCGCAGTAGCCGCACGTGCATCAACAAAGTAGTGCCAAGCGTGCACCTGTGTCATAAGTAAAGGGCCGGCTGGCTTGACCGTTAAAGGGTGCTGTAACCCCCGAAAGTACACTCCAGTCCAAACCAAAAAAAAAATATTTTCTGTGTTTGTGAATTGTGTGCGCAGTAGCCGCACGTGCATCAACAAAGTAGTGCCAAGCGTGCGCCTGTGTCATAAGTAAAGGGCCGGCTGGCTTGACCGTTAAAGGGTGCTGTAACCCCCAAAGTACACTCCAGTCCAAACCAAAAAAAAAATTATTTTCTGTGTTTGTGAATTGTGTGCGCAGTAGCCGCACGTGCATCAACAAAGTAGTGCCAAGCGTGCGCCTGTGTCATAAGTAAAGGGCCGGCTGGCTTGACCGTTAAAGGGTGCTGTAACCCCCGAAAGTACACTCCAGTCCAAACCAAAAAAAAATTATTTTCTGTGTTTGTGAATTGTGTGCGCAGTAGCCGCACGTGCATCAACAAAGTAGTGCCAAGCGTGCGCCTGTGTCATAAGTAAAGGGCCGGCTGGCTTGACCGTTAAAGGGTGCTGTAACCCCCGAAAGTACACTCCAGTCCAAACCAAAAAAAAATTATTTTCTGTGTTTGTGAATTGTGTGCGCAGTAGCCGCACGTGCATCAACAAAGTAGTGCCAAGCGTGCGCCTGTGTCATAAGTAAAGGGCCGGCTGGCTTGACCGTTAAAGGGTGCTGTAACCCACAAAGTACACTCCAGTCCAAACCAAAAAAAAAATTATTTTTTGTGTTTAGCCGCACGTATATATCAAATCGATATAACATAAATGGAGGACCAAACTTTCTCCGATAAAAATAAAATAGAGAAAGATCAAGAACCACTTCCTCCTAGTGCTGAAGCTGCTGCCACTAGTCATGACATAGACGATAACATGCCATCAACGTCGTCTGCCAAGGCCGATGCCCAATGTCATAGTAGAGGGCACATACAATCCCAAATGGCAAAGTTCAGGAAAATGACCTTGAAAAAGACATTTAAATCAGCTGAAGAGAAACGTAAACTTGCCAATATGCCATTTACGACACGGAGTGGCAAGGAACGGCTAAGGTCGATCCCTAGTATGTTCATGACTAGTGGTTCAGCTTCACATGACGATGGAAGCCCTCCTCCCACTAAAAAAATCAAAAGAGTTAAGCTGGCAAAAGCACAGCGAAGAACTGTGCTTTCTAAGAAGATATCACAAATCCCCAAGGAGAGTCCAAGTGTGGTGGTGGTTGCGATGCCTGACCTTCCCAGCACTGGACGGGAAGAGGTGGCTCTTTCCACCATTTGCACGCCCCCTGCAAGTGCTGAAAGGAGCACCCACAGTCCACTTGCTGATATGCAAATTGAAGATGTCACTGTTGAAGTACAACAGGATGAGGATACTGGTGTAGCTGGCGCTGAGGAGGAAGTTGGCGAGGAGGATTCTGATGGTGATGTGGTTTGTTTAAATCAGGCTCCGGGGGAGACAGTTGTTGTCCGTGGGATGAAAAAGCCCATCACGGTCATGCCTGGGCAGAAGACCAAACATTCCACCTCTTTGGTCTGGCAATATTTCTATCCAAATCCGGACAACAACTGTCTTGCCATATGTACCATATGTAAAGGTGAAATAAGTAGGGGTAGGGACGTCAACCACCTAGGAACATCCTCCCTTATACGGCACCTGCAGCGCGTTCATAAAAAGTTACTGTCAAGTTCAGAAACTTTGGCTAAGACCGTAAGCAGTCCAGGGACACCTAAATCCCGTTGTCCTGTTGTATCCAAGCGCCTGCAAACCACACCGTCAACTCCCTCCTCGTCAATTTCCTCCTTAGTCAGGATCGGAAGTAGTCCTGCAGACCATGTCACTGGCATGACTGACTCTCCTATCCGGGATTCCTCTGGAGGATCCTGCATTGCTATGCCTACTGCTGCCGCTGCTGCTGTTGCTGCTGCTGGGAGTCGTTCATCATCCCAGAGAGGAAGTAGGAACACCACTACTTTTACTAAACAATTGACCCTCCAACAGTCCTTAGCGAGGAGGATGAAGTACGACAGCAGTCATCCTGAAGCAAAACGTATAACTGAGGCCTTGACTGCTATGTTGGTGTTAGACGTGCGTCCGGTATCCGCCATTAGTGCAGTGGGATTTAGACAATTGATGGAGGTAGTGTGTCCCCGGTTCCAAATCCCGTCTAGATTCCACTTCACTAGGCAGGCGATACCGAGACTGTACAGAAACGTCAGAAAAAGTGTCCTCAGTGTCCTGAAAAATGCCGTTGTACACAATGTCCACTTAACCACGGACATGTGGACAAGTGGAACAGGGCAGACTAAGGACTATATGACTGTGACAGCCCACTGGGTAGATGTATCACCTTACGCAGCAACAGCAGCAGCGTCACCAGTAGCAGCATCTCAGAAACGCCAGCTCGTTACAAGGCAGGCTACGCTGTGTATCACCGGTTTCAGTAAGAGGCACACCGCCGACAACCTCTTAGAGAAACTGAGGGAAATCATCGCCCAGTGGCTTACCCCACTTAGACTCTCCTGGGGATTTGTGATATCTGACAACGCCACCAATATTGTGCGGGCATTACATCTGGGCAAATTCCAGCACGTCCCATGTTTTGCTCACACAATAAACTTGGTGGTGCAGAATTTTCTGAAAAGCGACAGGGGCGTGCAGGAGACGCTTTGGGTGGCCCGAAAAATTTCTGGCCACTTTCGCCATTCAGCGACTGCGTGCCGAAGACTGGAGCGCCAGCAAACACTCTTGAACCTGCCCCGCCATCACCTGAAGCAAGAGGTTGTGACGCGGTGGAACTCAACCCTCTATATGCTTCAGAGGATGGAGGAGCAGCAAAAGGCCATACAAGCCTATACATCCACCTATGACATAGGCAAAGGAGGGGGTATGCACCTGACTCAAGCGCAGTGGAGAATGATTTCCGTGTTGTGCAAGGTTCTCCAGCCCTTTGAACTTGCCACACGTGAAGTCAGTTCAGACACAGCCAGCTTGAGTCAGGTCATTCCCCTCATCAGGCTTTTGCAGAAGCAGCTGGAGAAAGTGAAGGAGGAGCTAAGACGGAGCGATTCCGCTCGGCATGTGGGACTTGTGGATGAAGCCCTTCATTCGCTTTGCCAGGATTCCAGGGTGGTCAATCTGTTGAAATCAGACCACTACATTTTGGCCACCGTGCTTGATCCTAGGTTTAAAGCCTATGTGGTGTCTCTCTTTCCGGCTGACACAAGCCTGCAGAGGTGCAAAGACCTGCTGGTGAACACACTGTCAGCTGAAGCGGAACGTGACACGTCAACGGCTCCTTCATTTTCTCCCGCAACTGGGCTGCCAGGAAAAAACTTAGGTATCCTAAGCAACCCGCTGGCGGTGATGCAGGGCAGGCAGGACCAAGTTTGGACATCTGGTCCGGAATGAAGGACCTGGCAACAATTACTGACATGTCTACTGTCACTGCATATGATACTGTCACCATTGACAGAATGGTGGAGGATTACATCGGTGACAGCATCCAAGTAGGCATGTCAGACAGTCCATACCTGTACTGGCAGGAAAAAGAGGCAATTTGGAGGCCCCTGTACAAGCTGGCTCTATTTTACCTGAGTTGCCCCCCCTCCAGTGTGTACTCCGAAAGAGTGTTTAGTGCAGCCGGGAACCTTGTCAGCGAAAGGCGTAGGAGGTTGCTTCCACAGAATGTGGAGAAGATGATGTTCATCAAAATGAATTATCAGCTCTTCCAGGGAGACCAGCCTCCAGAAGGTACAGAGGGACCTGTGGTGGTGGATTCAAGTGGGGACGAGTTAATACTTTGTGAGGATGAGGATGTACACACTGAAGAGGGTGAGGAATTGGTGGATGAGGAGGATGAGGATGACATCTTGCCTCCGTAGAGCCAGTTTGTGCAGGGACACATTAATTGCCAGCTTGTTTTGTGGGGGCCCAAACGAACCAATCATTTCAGCCACAGTTGTGTGGCAGACCCTGGCGCTGAAATGATTGATTTGTTAAAGTGTGCATGTCCTGTTTATACAACATAAGGGTGGGTGGGAGGGCCCAAGGACAATTCCATCTTGCACTTCTTTTTTTCTTTGCATTATGTACAGTTTGGGGCCTAGTTTTTCTAACTGCCATCCTGTCTGCCACTGCAGTGTCACTCCTAGATGGGTCACGTGTTTGTGCCGCCCACTCGTGTCGCTTAGCATAGTCATCCAGCTACCTCGGTGCAACCTTTTGGACATGAAAACACTATTGTGAGGTGTGAGGTGTTCAGAATAGACTGGAAATGAGTGGAAATTAAGGTTATTGAGGTTAATAATAGCATAGGAGCAGAGAAACCAACAAATTCTGTGATTTTAGCTGTTTTTATGCTTTTAAAAAAAAAATACAGATCCAAAACACAAAACCCAGAACCCAAAACACGGAAGGGTGGTTTTGGCAAAACCAATCCAGATCCAAAACACGAAGAAAGATCCAGATCCAAAACCAAAACACAAAACACGAAAAGTGGCCGGTGCACACCCCTAGTGCATATATTATTAAGTCACCTCATTGTGCCCTGGAGATGGATGTTTAGCAGTGTAAGTAAATGAAAGCTGTTGCCAGGAATTAGCGCTGGAGGGAGGGTGCGCTGCAATTTGAACCCTCTGCTCGTTGACAGGTGTTTATTAACTCTGTAAATAAACAGATTTCGGAACACACCGACGCGTACATGAAGGACTTTGTGAATTGTGCCATCTCAGGTGACGGGTGCTGGAGCTGGATTAATTTCCATCCTTTCCCTTCCTTGGGAAGGAATGTCTTATATAAAGGAGCCAGCTAGAGGGTTATTTGCCGAAACCTCTGTAACGAGGGCAGAGGACCTGTCCTACATCGCTCTTATCTAGAGGAGATCACGGACAATCCTGAGCACCGAAAAGCCAAAATGAAAGCAATGGTCATCACTGCTGTGACCCTGGCTCTGTGCCTCCATCAAGGTAAGAACCTCACTACTCGCTGCCTATGTAATATACGGATAAAAGTCATAATGCTCTGTAACTAACACTGTTAATTTTATCAGTAAGATTCAATGGAAACCTAAGACAGTAAGAGGGTGAGATGTCCCATTAATTGCATCCTTTCTTCTAAATGCATAGCTGTGTTTTTGAGTCAGAGGGCTGATTCACTAACGATCTCAACTGCGATTATGCACGCAATCGGCCGATTGTTGCATACTGCGAATACTTATGCATCGCAGTGCGCGTGTGCGAGCCGGCCAGTGCAATCGGGACTGCGATCGCAGTGACTACGCAGACCCAACCAAGAGTGATTGACAGGAAGTACCGTCTGTGGGTGGTGACGGGGGGGGGGATGGTCGGCCGAACGCAGGTGTGCCAGTGCGTTTGAACGCCGTTGCAGGGTCGTGCATAAATTAGCCACTGCGATGCCTTACGCTGCCCGAGGACACATAGCTTGCCGCGAGGTTAGCCATTTCTGAGTAAGGTCAGAGCTTGTGCAAGTGTGCGTGAGGCTGCGATGGTGCTTGATGTTACCGATGGTTTTGCTATTCTGCTAGACATTATGGATGAGTGTAAGGTAAAGTGAGCGTCCTTATATTGTTCTGTGTGCGTAATCGCTATTGCAATCGCAGTTGCAAAAGTTACAAAAGTTACAAAAGTCCAGGAATGATGATGTTCGCCCATGTAAGATGACGTTTTGCCTCTTTCTGAGTTCCGTTTTTTTGGAGGGAAAAATCCGAACTCCACGTGCAAACTCGAACCTATCCGAGCCTGCACATCCCTAGTTCAAACGCACTGACACGCCTGCGTTTTGGCAACCACTCCCTTCATCAACCCCAAACTGTCTCCTCCTGTCACTAACTCTGCGTGATGCCTGCAATCGCAGTGGTGCCTTTGCGCATTGCGATGCATACGCAGTACGCAACAATCGGCTGTCTGCGTGCGTAATCGCACTTGCGATCCTTGCTGAATCAGGCCCATAGTGCTGTCCTGCTGTATGTAACTGTGAGACTGATTGGTGAAATAATCTGTTCAAAAGTGACAAAGAGCAAGGGCAGCACAGTGACAAAGTGGTTAGCACTGCTGCCTCACAGCACTCAGGTCATGAGTTCTATTCCCAATGAGATCCCTATCAGTGTGGAGCATGTATTTTCTCCCCGTGCTTGCTTGGGTCTCCTCCGAGTCCTCCGGTTTCATCCCAGATCCCACACTTCAAAAACATAATGGTAGGTTAATTGGGTTCCTCAGTAGGGTATCTAGGACTTGGCTAATTACTAAATTTAGCGCAGTAACACTTTATTCTAACACAATCTCATCAGAAGTTGGGGAAAGTGAGCCATCCCCAAGGTTTTCAAAACACATGATGGCGTTTGAGTCCTGCGACATGCTTGCCAGCTTCAATGTGGGGCACTTGCACTAACATGTAGGCGTGTGGCCGCACATATCGACCCAGCCAGGAGTCGACTGGACTCATGATTGCTTACAATGAGATATCACCATGTATGGGCAGTTCACGGGGGAGATGTACTAAGTCTTGGAGAGAGAGAAAGTACCAACCAGTCAGCTCCGAACTGTCATTTTTCAAGCACAGCCTGTAAAATAACAGAAACTGATTGGTTATTACTTTATCTCTTTTCAGTTTATCTCTCTCCAAAGGGTCTATTCATTATCAGGGGCCGAGTGGCCCTCAATAATTAAGTAACCAAATGACTGCGAATAGCAGCGGTGGATAGAAAATCACCAGAGCAATTCATCGTTGCTCCAGTGCGGAGACAGCTGATCTGAATATCACCGCAATCCCGATCACTGGTCATTTAGTAGCAGAGAAACTTAACACTGCCAACTCTAATCTGTAGTGTAATACGCATGCAGTGGGGCCTAAGGTAAGTATTGTTTTTGTTTTTCGTGTAAGCAGCTTCACTACAGGGGGCACTACTACAGGGGGCATTACTACAGAGGCCATTACTACTGGGGGCATTACTATTGGGGGCACTACTACAGAGGCCATTACTACTGGGGGCATTACTACAGAGGCCATTACTACTGGGGGCATTACTATTGGGGCATTACTACAGAGGCCATTACTACTGGGGGCATTACTACAGAGGCCATTACTACTGGGGGCATTACTACAGAGGCCATTACTACAGAGGCCATTACTACTGGGGACATTACTACTGGGGGCATTACTACAGAGGCCATTACTACTGGGGGCATTACTACAGAGGCCATTACTACAGGGGACATTACTACTGGGGACATTACTACAGAGGCCATTACTACAGAGGCCATTACTATTGGGGGCATTACTATTGGGGGCACTACTACAGAGGCCATTACTACTGGGGGCACTACTACAGAGGCCATTAACACAGGGGGCACTACTACAGAGGCCATTACTACTGGGGGCATTACTATTGGGGGCACTACTACAGAGGCCATTACTACTGGGGGCATTACTATTGGGGGCACTACTCCAGAGGCCATTACTACTTGGGGCATTACTACAGAGGCCATTACTACTGGGGGCATTACTATTGGGGGCAGTAATACAGTGGGCATTACTACTGGGGGCACTACTATAGGGGGCATTACAACAGGGTGCATTACTATTGGGGGCACTGCCACAGGAAGCATTACTACTGGGGGCACTACTACTAGGGGCATGAGTACTGGGGACACTACTAATGGGGGCATTGCATAAAGGGCACCACTACTGTGGGCGCTGCATAAGGGCACTTCCACTGTGGGCACTGCCACTCCTGGGGGCACTGCATAAAGGGCACCACTACTGTGGGCGCTGCATAAGGGCACTTCCACTGTGGGCACTGCCACTACTAGGGGCACTGCACAAGGGGCACCACTACTGGCCATTTCACAATGAGACATAACCCCTTTAACACTCACTAAAGGGGTTATGTCCTCCTTTCAGTATTTAACAAACAGCGCTGAGCTTAGTTTACCGCTGTTTGTCAATGTACCTCTTACGAGCGATATGGTCCCCATTGCACATACCCCCATTTGTCCATATGTAATAGGGGCCCCAACATGTTTGTTGCCCAGGGGCCCTCACAGACCTTAATCCGGCCCAGTGGAGCAGCATACCTTCATCACATCCTAATATAGATTTTGGAGCACTCTTAACGGCTGATTGATTATGATTTATGTTTTGGATACAAACGTACCATGAAACAATCAAAATTTCCATTTAACTCCTTCTGATGTTTGAAAAACAATTTAATTTTCTCCCGTGACACTTTTCCACCTCTAACAAAATGTGAAAAGTTTTTAATCCACATTATGATAGTTAAAAAAAATACATCTTTGGGGACTTTGCGGGGATAAATGTCCAAAATAGTTCCAAAGGGTGTCATTTGCAAATGTAATACCTACCCCAGTAGTGCTGTTCTGGATGATACGATGAAGAGTCTTAAAAGAAAAAAATATATATTTATAAAATGTTCTATCATAAGACAGATGTACAGTAATAAGACATGAAAAAGTTGTCAAGAGCTGACTTATTCTAACTGTAACCACTTGCCTGCATTATACGAATGAAAGAACGGACACGGGGCCTGATTCAGCAGAGCACGCAAGTGCACTGCTGATCGCAGAGTCCTGATTAACGACAATCTGCGCGTGCGCAGGACCCATTCTGCGAGTGTGCAGCATGGGTCCTGCGTAGTTGCACACAGACCCTTCTATGCCTCTGCCTAATTGACAGGCAGTCATTTAATGGATGGTACAGGGGCGGGGGCAGCCGGCGTTCCCAGAAACGAGGGAGTTTCCGCCCGTTATTCGGGAGTGACAAGCCCAGGGACTGCGTCAATGCAGCTTCCTGGGCTCGCAAGCCGGCCTGCTTCAGCCAGCTGGTGGCCCAGGGCCGTCCACCATCGGGACCATTGACCGCCGATGGTCGCGATGATGATCCCAGCCTGCCACCTCCGTCGCAGTTCTGGGATCGCAAATGCAGCAGGCGGTGTCATACAGGGGGTGTCATATACCTCCTGCTGCATTTGCATAACAGCAAGGACATACTGTAATTGCAAAGCTGCCTGCCAATACCTATGCAGATCGAACGATTTGCCATTGCATATGCGCATACCTATAAACTGACAGTTAGGAGCTGATTGGCTGGGACTTATCTTTCTCCATTTTATCTCTCTCCAAAGCTTAGTGAATAGACTGTGCTCTAATGAATTCATTATTAGCCTTCAGAAGATAGAAGCTTATTTGAATGTTAGGGTTATATTTACTATTTGCCAGATTTGCTAAAGCTGACGATCGCTGGTGGCTTTGACGATAGTAAAACGGCCATAGGAATTAAGGCTAAATCACTATAGGCAGCCGAATGCAAGATTCAAGGGGCGTTGTATCAAGCCTTGGAGAGAGATAAAGGGAGAAGCTGCCCAAAGCAACCAATCAACTTCTGTAATTTTTTTTCTTTATTATTATTATTATTATTATTATTATCATTATTATTATCCTTTATTTATATGGTGCCACAAGGGTTCTGCAGCTCCTCACAAAGTACACAAACAAATGAACAAACAAGAAAACAGCAATTTACAGTACAAAATAATGCAGGACAAGGACATAGTTTATCTAGTATAGTCTATGAAATGTCAGAAGCCAATCAGTTGCTATTATCAATTTCTCCACTTTAGATGAGACGAGAGCTGCATAGGCTTAAGGCTACACAAGAGTCCTTAGTTTATTGTAATTGGCTGGAATTTGGTCAGCTGTAGCTAGGTAGAGTAGTTTGGGAGGTTTATCAGGGTTGGTTGGTTTCAAAGTCTTTATAAGGCTGGTGTACGCCCAGCAGCTTCCTTTCTAGATGGTGTTTGTCCCTCCCTCCCTCCCCTAACTTTTTCCTAGGCTCTTTGTTGTTTGTGTTCTTACTAACACTATGTTATATTATCATGTTGGGCGGGAAGATGCTACAAACCAGCGGCAATGTAAGGTGTAAGAAAACGCTGTGGAGCACATTTCCTTTGAAGGGTCATAGTATGGCCTACGGTACCTCTGCGGGAGGACTCTGGGCGTCCATCTCTGCGGACACGCTCATACTATGCAGTATTATAGGGGGTTGTGAGTCTTCACAGCTCAGCTTACAATGACCACAGGGGGGCGTATCAGTCGTTCCCTAATATCGGTTAAGAAACATATGGCTGGAGCTGAGTGTATGTAGCACCCTTTTTGCCTTCCAAAATTAAAATTAAACTAAAGAAAAAATTTTAATTAAAAACTCAGGGTCATACCTTCAATAAAACAAATTATGACCATTTAACCAAAGTAGTCTGTGTCTGGTATCTTTATTATAGTATAAGTTAGTGGTGTTGTTTTATATTGTATTTAATTGCAATAAAGTTATGGGTGCCTTATCTCTCTGGAAGGTTTGATACATCTGCCCCTTAGTGTGATTACATGTGGAAACCTTACAGTAATATCCCATGACGATGAGGCTTTTCTCTGACAATCATTTCGCAGCGGTGAAATAATTTAAGTTCTTAGAACCGTTTCCATGACATAATCAAATGAAGTTGGATATACTGTCTGACGCTGTGGAGGAGTCTGGTCATACTCATAAATGTAACAAAGACACACACAAAGGACAGCGCTGTATTCTGATTCACCAGTAAATAAGTCAGTAGAAGTTCTCTGTTTAATATGAATCAAATAATATAAATAAATATATATATATCACAGGTTGCACATTCCTAGTTACATCCTTTACCTTCTATTCTTCTACAATGCATGAAGTAAAGCTGCCAGAACTAATAATGGCTGGCTGTACAGTATCTTTACCTACTATTCTACCATGGAAGAGTATAAAACCCCTTCAGTAGCTGTACCTGGAAGTGACATGAGTGAGGGCGGAAGTGGATGGTTATGCCCACACTTTCCAGGAAAATAAGAAATTCGGCCCCTTGCGGGCCCACTTGGATGGTAGGGAATGACGTTGGACACTGGCTGATGATGTCATTGTACACAAACAGAAGGGGATCTATCTCATTCCATTCTACCATACATGAAGTAAAGCTGCAAGAACTAATAATGGCTGACTGTACAGTATCTTCACCTACTATTCTACCATACATGAAGTAAAGCTGCCAGGACTAACAATGGCTGACTGTACAGTAGCTTTACCTACTATTCTACCATGCATGAAATAAAGCTGCCAGGACTAACAATGGCTGACTGTACAGTGGGGGTCATTCAGACCCGCACGCGAGCACAGGACGCTCGCAAGTGGGTCGATGTTGCCCCACTGCGCATGCGCATGATGGAGGGAGCTCCGTCGTGTGCATGTGCGAGACCCGGATAGCGACGGGCTCTCCGTCGCTCCGGGTCTCGCACCAAAGGGAGCGTGCTGTCGATGTTGATTGACAGCACGCCCCCTTTGGTGGGTGTGCCGGGGGCGTGGCTGCCAGACGGAGGCGTTCCCATGGGAACGCCTACCGTCTGAAGCCGGCCCCACTGACATCACTAGTGATGTCAGTGGGAGTGATTTTGGCTCTGATAGAGCCAAAATCACTCCTGGGCTTGCGGCAGCGAGACCCTACCACAGGGTCTCCGTCGCAAGCCCGATGGTCTTGACCATCGCGACCATCATCATGGACGCTCGCATAAGCTGTGGGTGGTCACCCACAGCTATGCGAGCATCCAGGAGGACGCTCCATTTTCATGGAGGAGGGCCCTGATTCAGAGCGAGCGCTCTGGTCAGAGCGTTCGGCTCTGAATCAGGCCCAGTATCTTTACCTACTATTCTACCATACATGAAGCAAAGCTGCCAGGACTAACAATGGCTAACTGTACGGTATCTTTACCTACTATTCTACCATACATGAAGCAAAGCTGCCAGGACTAACAATGGCTGACTGTACGGTATCTTTACCTACTATTCTACCATACATGAAGCAAAGCTGCCAGGACTAACAATGGCTAACTGTACGGTATCTTTACCTACTATTCTACCATACATGAAGCAAAGCTGCCAGGACTAACAATGGCTAACTGTACGGTATCTTTACCTACTATTCTACCATGCATGAAGTAAAGCTGCCCGGACTAACAATGGCTGACTGTGCTGTATCTCCCCCAAGATCTTTTGTGTTGTTTTGTGCACTAAATAATTTTTGTGTATTATTATTAATATAACTTACAAAACTAAAGAAAATATGAACTGTTCAACCTGCAACATTTTATATATTTTTTTATAATTTAGGGTGTTCACTAATGTGTTACTACTGCCCGTATGAAACTCCCAGCTCTCAGTGTACGGACACAAAAAACTGCACAAGAGATAACATGGTGTGTAAGACGACAGTACAGAGCCCAGACGTAGGTGAGTAATTAATTTCCTTCTATAGAATGGTGACATATGGTGACATACACAGGACAGAGATAATGTGATTTTATGTATAGCAGCCTCAAATCATGGGGTGATTTACTGCTGGTCAGCTGCAACTATAGAGCAGGACTTCAGGTGAGTCCCCCAACATGACCTGACCCAGGGGCGTATCTATAAAGGGTGCAGGGTGTGCGGAGAACACGGGCCCCTGGGTCCAGGGGGGCCCCGCACCGCACACCCTGCACCCATAATATTACTTACCTCTCCGAAGTCCCACGTCGGCACGGGGTCCGGCGTTGTAAAACGACTGGAAAATGGCAGCGGTGGCCATTTTCCCGTCGGCACGGCCATTTTCCCTGTGACCTGTGCATACACTATAGACTCTGGGCACACCCTAGTGCCCAGAGTCTATAACTCCGGCGCTGGCCGCGCACAGCTCAGTGCACTGCCGGCCGCCGGGCAGAGAGGAGGGGGCCCGTGTCGGAGACTGCACATGGGCCCCCTCCTCTCTAGAAACATCTCTGACCTGACCACTGTACATGACCATAATACACATCTATTACACTGTATACAGACATAGGACACTACACCCCCAACATGTCCTGACCGCTGTACATGATCATAATACACATCTATTACACTGTATACAGACATAGGACACTACACCCCCAACATGTCCTGACCACTGTACATGACCATAATACACATCTATTACACTGTATACAGACATAGGACACTACACCCCCAACATGTCCTGACCGCTGTACATGATCATAATACACATCTATTACACTGTATACAGACATAGGACACTACACCCCCAACATGTCCTGACCACTGTACATGACCATAATACACATCTATTACACTCTATACAGACATAGGACACTACACCCCCAACATGTCCTGACCACTGTACATGATCATAATGCACATCTATTACACTGTATACAGACATAGGACACTACACCCCCAACATGACCTGACCACTGTACATGATCATAATACACATCTATTACACTGTATACAGACATAGGACACTACATCCCCAACATGTCCTGACCACTGTACATGATCATTCATAATACTCATCTATTACACCCTATACAGACATAGGACACTACACCCCCAACATGTCCTGACCACTGTACATGACCATAATACACATCTATTACACTGTATACAGACATAGGACACTACACCCCCAACATGACCTGACCACTAACCATGATCATAATACACATCTATTACACTGTATACAGACATAGGACACTACATCCCCAACATGTCCTGACCACTGTACATGATCATTCATAATACTCATCTATTACACCCTATACAGACATAGGACACTACACCCCCAACATGTCCTGACCACTGTACATGATCTTAATACACATCTATTACACATCTATTACACCGTATACAGACCTAGGACACTACACCCCCATCATGTCCTGACTCCTGACCACTGTATATGACCATAATACACATATATTACACCATATACAGACATAGGACACTACACCCCCAACATGTCCTGACCACTGGACACTATCATAATACAATTCTATTTTACCCTATATAGACATAGGACATTATGCATTTGGAGGGTTGCTTGTAAATAGCCAGCAGTAAATAACCTCCTTCAGGCGGGGTGTCCGAGTGAGCCAGTTGCTCTGATTTGGTGTGTTAGGTGTTATGTTATGTATCACTATGTATTATGTATGTATTATGTATATATGTATGTTAATCCTGTGGAAAAGCTGCTATGGATTAGTCATCAGATTCATCAACAACCATTACTATACTTCATGAACATCAAATTAAAATTGTACATTTTTGCATTGCAGGTTTTCCCTTTGATGGTACCGAGTCTGTTATCCGCGACTGCGCTTTGCTCTCATCCTGCGCTCAGAGCAACGATGATGAACTTGGAAATACGGAGCCTATTTTTTGCTGTAATAAAGACCTCTGCAACAACCGGGGTCTCTTTGTGAACAACCCAGCAGTACCGACCGGCCCGGAGATTGGGATGTGTGTAGTAGGAATGTCAGTGGTCCTGATCACTATTAGACTGTGACGGAGGCCTCTGGGAAACCAGTTCTGTGCGTGTGAAACTGACCTCACGCGTTTCCCTATGTGTGTGATACTGACCTCACGCGTTTCCCTATGTGTGTGTGATACTGACCTCACGCTTTTCCTTGTATGCGTGTGATACTGACCTCACACGTTTTCCTATGTGCATGTGAAACTGACCTCACGCGTTTCCTTGTATGCATGTGATACTGACCTCACATGTTTCCCTATGTGTGTGTGATACTGACCTCATGCGTTTCCCTATGTGTGTGCGATACTGACCTCATGTGTTTCCCTATGTGTGTGTGATACTGACCTCACGCGTTTCCCTATGTGTATGTCATACTGACCTCACGTGTTTCCCTATGTGTGTGTGATACTGACCTCACGCGTTTCCCTATGTGTGTGTGTGATACTGACCTCACGCGTTTCCCTATGTGTGTGTGATACTGACCTCATGCGTTTCCCTATGTGTGTGTGATACTGACCTCACGTGTTTTCCTATGTGTGTGTGTGATACTGACCTCACGTGTTTCCCTATGTGTGTGTGATACTGACCTCACGCGTTTCCCTATGTGTGTGTGATACTGACCTCCATCTACAGCTTCTGTGTTACCAAGGATACGGATACTGGGACATGAAGTTCTGCGCATTACATATACAGTAACTCTATATGTGACCATCGGACTGCGGAGTTCCCCTATGATGCATTCCATTGGCAGCCCTGGATTATATGTTCTGCGTTTCATTGGATCTATCCTATATGTGTAACAATGTGCAATGATTGTTCCATATCTTTTCTACACTGTAATGGTTACTCTCCTGCAGCTATTCCCTCTGCCTTTGCATTCAGTAATATCATATAGAGTAGGTCATCTAATTCATCATATATCATGCTGACAAATGGCTATGGATGAATTTAAATGATCTCTCACTCCAGGGCCGTAACTAGCTGTGGAGCGCAGAGGCACTGTGGGCAGCACTGTCACAGCCCAAAGGCTGTTGCTCCTGGCTAGCAGGGTGCACCTTGCAGCCAGAGCGTCCAGTGAATGCTCCACACAGGAACACTATCTGCAGCCAGGGATGTAGTTGGCATCCCGTCGTGCAGGATGCCGCCGGTTTAAATACCGGCACCGAAATCCTGAGAGGTCGGGATACTGGTACCAGTATTCCGACTGTTGGTATCCCGAAGGTAAGTAACGGGGTGTTAGGGGGAGGTTAGGGTGCGGGGTAAGGGTTAGGCACTAGGGGGAGGGTTAGGGATAGGCACTGGGGAGTGAGCGTTAGGATTGGGGTGCGGGGAGGGGAATGTTAGGTTCAGGCACTAGGGGAGGAAGGTTACGTTTAGGCACCGGGGAGGGAGGGTTAGGTTTAGGGTGCAGGAGGTTAGGCTTAGGCAATAGAGGGGGGGAGGTTAGGGATAGGCACCAGGGAGGGTTAGGTTTAGGGTGCGGGAGGTTAGGCTTAGGCAATAGAGGGGGGGAGGTTAGGGATAGGCACCAGGGAGGGTTAGGTTTAGGGTGCGGGAGGGTTAGGTAAGGCTTAGGCACCAGGGAGGGTTGGGTTAGGGTAGGGGTTAGGAAAACACTAACCGTTCGTTCCTATGGGTGTCAGGATTCTGGCTGTACAGGATGTCGCTGTCGGTATTCTGACCAGTGCCATCCCGACAGACGGGATTTCATACCCAACCCCTGAAGCCAATCAGGCATCCAGAGCACAGACGCTCAGCGCTGCTCTTATCAGAGCTGCCAGGCATGCCCCCTTTGCGCGACATTACACATACAAGTGGGCAGGGATGGCACAGGATACTGATGTGCCAATTAATGGCTCTGTCTTACCCATTCCTATATAATCTCTGAAGCAATGGCTTTTGCTGACACTTCCATACATTTTTTTTTCTGACTTGCTACAAAATAATTCTCTGCAACAAAGATCTACAAAAACATTCAATAATTATACGTTTTTATCTGTTTAAATAGCGAGATAGGTACATTTTAAGGATGCATCTGTTATTTTATTTTAGCTGTTCTCTTATAAATCATTATTTCTTTTACAAAATCTCTTTAGAGGTAAATCCAGTATGGCTGCCAGTCACACATACGCACACACGCGCACTCACAAACACACACTGCACGTCATGTGGGGGCAGGGGGGCAAAAGATGACAGAGGGAGATGATATTACAGTGTGTAGAGCAGACAGAACTCAGAGATTATTCCAATACTGCAGGTGAAAATGTTCATAAAGTGTCCGGGCTATTCATCAACATTCATTACCATCAAGGAGGTCAAATTTAAATATTTGGCAGTAACAGAAGGCCGTTTGTTCGTCGAAGGGCAATGCCATCAGGGAAGCATCTGATTGGCTCCAAATGTATTCTACAGCAGGACAACGACCCCAAACATTCAGCCAATGTCATTAAGAACTATCTTCAGTGTAAAGAAGAACAAGGAGTCCTGGAAGTGATGATATGGCCCCCACAGAGCCCTGATCTCAACATCGAGTCTGTCTGGGAGTACTTGAAGAGACAGAAGGATCTGAGCAACCTACATCCACAGAAGATCTGTGCTTAGTTCTCTAAGATGTTTGGAACAACCAGTGGCGTAACTAGGGTATTTGAAGCCCAGAGCAAATGTAAAAATGGAGCCCCCCCCCCTAGGGGCGAGTCAATATGACACACATACCCCTTTCTCGTCACTCTGAACATTCCTTTCCATACCATATGCACATTAACCCCAGTAGTGCCCCTTATACAGTCCCCCCTATGCACTATGCAGTGCCTCCAGTAGTGGTCCCTCTTATGCAGGCCCTCAGTAGTGCCCCTTATACAGTACCCCCAGTATGCAATGTCCCCAGTAGTTGTCCCTCTTATGCAGGCCCCCAGTAGTGCCCCTTGTACAGTACCCCCAGTATTCAGTGTCCCCAGTAGTGATCCCTCTTTTACAGGCCCCCAGTAGTGCCCCTTATACAGTGCCCCCAGTAGTAATCCCCCTTATGCAGTGCCCCATGTAGTGGACCGCCCTATGCAGTGCCCCCAGTAGGGCCCCTTATACAGTGGCCCCAGTAGTGGTCCCCCTTATGCAGGCCCCCAGTAGTGGTCCCCCCATCCAGTGCTCCCAGTGCAGTGTCCCTTGTGCCTCCAGTAGTAAGCCCCTTATATAGTGCCCCCAGTAGTAGACCCCCCCTATGCAGTGCCCCAGTAGTGGTCCCCCTATGCAGTGCTCCTTATATAGTGCTCCCAGTGGCAGTCCCCCCTTATGCAGTGCCCCCCAGTAGTAGCTCCTCCTATGCAGTGCCCCCAGTAGTGGTTCCCGATGGAGTGTCCCCAGTAGTGGTCCCCCCAGTGGTGGCCCCAGTAGTAGTCCCCCCCATTAGTGCCACCAGTAGAGGTCCCCTCCATTAGTGCCCCCAGTATAGGTCCCCTCCATTAGTGCCCCCAGTATAGGTCCCCTCTATTAGTGCCCCCAGTATAGGTCCCCTCCATTAGTGCCCCCAGTATAAGTCCCCACCATTAGTGCCCCCAGTATAAGTGCCCCAGTATAAGTGCCCCCCAGTATAGAACCCCCCCCACCTGACAAATACACACTGAAAATAAAACAATATATAAAAGAAAAATACTTACCTGAATCCACGCTCCGGCTCCCTCCACCGTCCGCACGTCAGTCCTCCCGGGCTGAAGCTCTGCATTATGGGAGAGACATCATGACGTCTCTCCCATTACCCACTGCAGTGGCAAACGCAGGATTTCCAGAGGGGGGGTTCCAAATTTTAGAGCAAGTGTGGCCTGTCAATGAAGAGGGCAGAATTAGTATTTAATTTAACCAGCTTTAATAAGCGTCATACACAGTGTATTGTGTGTATTAATTCCAACATATACAGGACCAGTGATCACAGTAACCCATTATATGTGGCAGTGGGGCCATCCTGCCTGAGCTGAACGTATTTATTTTAGATGTGGTCACCATTCCAGATTATTGGAGCAAGTCCGCGAGCCTGGAGGAGCAGCAGAAGAACCTAGCACTGCCCTGGACATATATGTACATATTGGGCTCTATAGCAGTGCATCTCTAACAGTGCATGTTTTCCAGATCTTCTAGTTGGTGCACAGGTTATTTATTACTGGCTGATACATGTTAAAAGATCCACAGGTGGTGCTAATTATTTCATTTGTGATACTGAGAAGAACATGCAGCACTAGTAACAATTTATTATATTACAATTTCTATTGTGGTCATGGTGTGGGCTGGGGAGGGGGGTTTCCAGGCAGACGGGAACCCCCCCCTACGTTTGCCTATGCACTGCAGGAGTCGGAAGGGAGCCGGCTCTTGCAGTGGGCGCTGCAGCAGTCAATGAGAGTCTATCTGACTCTCATTGGCTGCTGATTAACACACACAATGCCACCGCGCTTGCGGCGATGTGTGTGTTAGAATGCACAGCATGAGCCCGCCTGCCACCCTCCTGGTGCTATTGGGCAAGCGCTCAGGGGGAGGGAAGGGGTTCGGCTGGGCAGCACCGGACCGGCGCTGGGAAGCCTATCGCCCGTCCTGTGTAAATGTGTAGTGCTGACTGCACTCACTGCAGTCGGCACTACACTGGCTAACTAGGACGGGCCGTGCCGACGGTCCCACGGTGCCCAGGGCACGTGCCCCGCTCGCTCTGCCCTAGTTACGCCACTGGGAGCAACCTCCCTGCTGAGTTCCTTCAAAACCTGTGTGCAAGTGTACCTAGAAGAATTAATGCTGTTTTCAAAGCAAATGGTGTTCACACCAAATATTGATTTGATTTAGATTCCGCTGTTCATTCACTTAGCATTTTGTTAATTGATAAAAATAAACTACCAACACTATTTCTGAAAGCATTCTTACTTTGCAGAATTTTTTCCACACCTGCCAGTCAGCAATAATTCTTAAACAGCCCCCCTAAAAGAAAAGTCTAGATCCACCCCTGGGCTAACGTCATCCTCAATCAGGTGACAGTAGGGACGGAGAGGCCCCCCCAAGAGTGCGCTATCCCGAAGTGGACAACTTATTTATTAAAGAACATAGGCAGGATATAAATTGTATTAAGAATCCCCTGAATGTACCACAGCAGGTTTCTCTGATAGGGTCCTTCCATTTACATCCACAAAAGCAGATTTCTATGGCTGCTAAAATGTGAAAATACTAAGCTCCAGCTACTAACACCAACTGAAGATGGCGTCAGACCATAGTAGCTTACGGGATTTTCTAACACCTGCGAATCTCTTTCCATCTGCCCCCACTGACGCTTGCGCAAACAGTCGCACATTCGCAGTACGCATGCTGGATCTGAACCTGAAAGCAGACTGACAGCATAAGCAATCTCTCCGATTCCAGCTTTTCACCAGGATGTGCTCTTACGGGAGCCAGCATCCGGGCAAGAGATTTTTGCTAAGTTTGTGCAGACTGGTAACATCTTCGCGACCATTGATGGTCACGATGATGGACGGCGTTGGGCCGCCAGCCAGCTGAGTAAGTCTCAGCTTACTTGGGCTGGCCAGCTTGCGAGCCCAGAACACTGCGTCCCTGGGCTTGCCGCTCCCGGAAAATGGGGCGGACCCCCACACCGCCAATCAGGCAGAGAGATAGAAGGGTCTGCGTGCGCCTTAGCAGGACCCATTCTGCACACTCGCAGAATGGGTCCTGCGCACGCCCAGATTCCCGATAATCGGGAATCTGCGATTTGCACTGCTGAATCCGGCCCAGTGTACGATATCTCTGTAACACTGCAAACTGGTCCCATTATAGAGCAGACTGTATATGGCACATGTACAGATGTGTCCTCATACACTGTGGATCTAGGGCCTGATTCAGACCTGGCGTGCGCAACGTGTGTTGATCGACAACTCGCCCACGTTTTGTAGGTGGGGAGGGGGGGTGGCTATACAAACGGAACGCCTGCCGTTTGTGGGCGGCCATACTGACATCACTCGTGATGTCAGTAGTGGACTTCCTGCTGTATTAGAGCAGGAAGTCCACTTGGCATTGCAAGTGCTGAGACCCTACCACAAAGGTCTCCTCGCAATGCCGATGGTCGCGATAATCGTGACCATCGCCAGACTGCTCGCACAAGCTGTAGGTGGTCACCCACAGCTGTGCGAGAGGCCTGGAGGCCGGAATTTTTTAAAAAGGGACGCCCTGATTCAGAGCGAGTGCACGCAAATAGTGTGCGCCTCTGAATCAGGCCCTTAGTCTCTGAGAAGAGCCCCTCTTGGCGCACCAGGTCCCGGACAACTTGGCAGCACCGAGCATCTTTTTCCCTCAAAGCGTGCATCTTGTTCACACAGATAGATCAACTTGAAGCAACAAAACTACTCTGCTACATTACACTAATCAATTTGATTTGCGACATTTGTGCATCTGCGTCCGACTGCGTCTAAATCTGTGTATGAAGTGCTACGATGCAGCGACCGCAGCTTTTCCTTGCACCAAGTTCTGTTGAGCTTTATCTGCGACTTTGTGCGTGTTTAATACTAATTCCTGTGCGGTTACAATCGCAGCCCGGCGCCTCTAGTGCACTTTGAGTGGTGTTTCGCTGGGTCTATGATACTAATAAGATGCAGAATGTAAAGGTAAAGTTGCTACACTACACCTCTGGCGCAGGTATGGACGTTAAGTGAATCAGGACACATATGTACCAACACAGAATGCCCACACAGGAATAGGAGGAATTTCCGTTGATGCAGATACAGAGTTTTCCAATGAAGTGACCCAATCTTTACTGTCATACGTGTTTCTGTGGCTCACGCTGGTTTTTCAATTGTCAAAAAAAAAACATTCACACAAAAGTTTTAGGTTTTTTTTGGGCGCAAGGTGGGGCAGAATACAATAGGAGCTGGGGGAACGTACTCGTTATGCCTCAGAGTTGGATATTTAGCAGTGTGTGTAAACGCCAGCAGCTGCCTTGTGTCAGGAGTCTCCGCTGTCTGGAGGGCGTGCTGAAATCTGCCAGTTGTCAGATACTTATTATATCTTAATAACTAGAGTTTGGGAATGCACAGACACATGCATGACTGACTCATGTCATCTGAGGTGACGGATGGAGGAGCTGCACTCGTTTTCAGCCCTCTTCGAAAAGATTGTCTATATAAAAGGTGCCAAATGACTACGCCTTCGTCATTTTCACACAAGCCTGTAACGAGGGCGGAGAACCCTCGTCCTAAGCCGCTCTCACCCACAGGAGATTCAGGACAAACCTCAATCATCGAAAAGCCATCATGAAGTCAATCATCATCGCAACTTTGACTATGACTCTCTGCCTGCAGCTCGGTAAGAACCTTTAAAAATTGACTCCAAGTGAAGGTCAGTTGTCGTATACAGCAGTGTTTCTCGAACTCGGTCCACAGGACCCCACACAGTTCACGTTTTGCAGGTCACCTAGCAGGAGCACAGGTGTATTAATTACTCACTGGCACATTTTAAAAGATCCACAGGTAGAGATAATATCTCACTTGTGATTCTATGAGGAGACTTGGAAAACATGCACTGTTTGGGGTCCTGAGGACCGAGTTTGAGAACCTGTGGTCTACATCATTGGTTCTCAAACTTGGTCCTAAGGACCCTGCACAGGTCACGTTTTGCAGGTCACCCAGCATCAGTGGGGCGTATTCATCCCCACTGATACATTTTAAAAGCTCTACAGGTGGAGCTAATTATTTCCCTTGTGATTCTGTGAGGAGACCTGGGAAACATGCACTGTTTGGGGTCCTGAGGACCCAGTTTGAGAACCACTGGTCTAGAGCATCATTTATTTATGAATGGTTTATTCTAAGGACAGATCTGTTTTTACTACAAAGTCCCATTTATTTCACTGTTGTGTTTCTTGATCTATATCATCTGGACGTTTAATCCAAGCAGCTACTATGCATTCGGTAACATAAGATGTCTGAATTTTTTTTACCTACATTTACCTCTACATCTTCTGGATTATTCTCCCCTTCCGATGCTTGTCCAAGCTTCCATGTTTCATTCATGTCGTTCCTTCCTCTTCTTTCCGTTGTCGGCTTCCTGAGTCAGACAGATCGTCACATTTGTAACCCCGAGACATGATTGGTTCAATTATCTGTTCAAGGGAGAATGTTACTTCAGTACAGTATTGAGGACCTGGCTAATTAATTGGCTCTGATTAAAGCCGCAGTCCCATCATGAGTTAAAGAAAGTTATTCTTCCCTGCAGGTTTTTAACAGTTATTTTTTTATTAACAGTTATTCGCACACAGCGCTATACAGAGAATATCTGGACATCCATATCAGTCCCTGCCCCAGTGGAGCTTACAATCTATATTTCCTACCACACATGCCATTGCTTGTGGTCACTGTAATGGTGCATAGTTGCATACACACGTAGCGATCAGCCAGATATCGCTGGGTGATCGTCATGCACCCTCCCTGGTGTGCTGGATGATCGATATCAACGATCGCCGGTCCCTATAGTAACCTGCCCGATATCGAGCAAGTTGACCGGCATGCACTGCAGATGGACAATATCTCTATCGTCCATACGTGGCCGCGCATCGCTGGTCGATGGTGAGTTGGTAGGGTCCATTTAAATGACCGATTTAAAGTTAACGATAATGATAACGATATCGTTATCACTCAAATCGATCATTTAAATCTAGGAGTGAGCGGGTTCGGATTTCTGAAATCCGAACCCCCCCGAGCCCCCCCGATCAGAGTCCAATCCGAGTCAGGCTCGACTTTTCCCGCCTGACTCGGATCTGATATCGAGGCAAAACGTCATCATCCCGCCTTCCGAGTCTCGCGGGTTTTGGATCCTATAAAAGGTACCCGCGTCGGCGCCATTTTCTCACTCGGCTGTGGACAGTGAAGAGGGAGGGTGGGAGTTAGGGCTGGCTGGGCTGTGTAGTGTAGTGTAGTGTAGTGCTGCTGTTGTCCACTACTTCAAAGTCCATAGGGGCTGGCTGTGTTGTGCTGTGCTGCTGTTGTTAATAGGGGCTGTGTCCACTACTTCAAAGTCCATAGGGGCTGGCTGGACTGTGTTGTGCAGTCAGTTCTCCATAGGGGCTGTGTCCACTCCAAAGTCCTGTGCAGTGTCACAGTCCTAAAGGGGTGCTGTAGTGTTGTCCAGGGGGTGCTCTGTCCATCAGGGGTGCTCCCCCCAAGTGCTAAAAAAATAATATATTTTCTGTGTTTGTGAATTGTGTGCGCAGTAGCCGCACGTGCATCAACAAAGAGGTGCCAAGCGTGCTCCTGTGTCATAAGTAAAGGGCCGGCTGGCTTGACCGTTAAAGGGTGCTGTAACCCCCAAAGTACACTCCAGTCCAAACCAAAAAAATATATATTTTCTGTGTTTGTGAATTGTGTGCGCAGTAGCCGCACGTGCATCAACAAAGTAGTGCCAAGCGTGCGCCTGTGTCATAAGTAAAGGGCCGGCTGGCTTGACCGTTAAAGGGTGCTGTAACCCCCAAAGTACACTCCAGTCCAAACCAAAAAAAAAATAATTTTCTGTGTTTGTGAATTGTGTGCGCAGTAGCCGCACGTGCATCAACAAAGAGGTGCCAAGCGTGCTCCTGTGTCATAAGTAAAGGGCCGGCTGGCTTGACCGTTAAAGGGTGCTGTAACCCCCGAAAGTACACTCCAAACCAAAAAATATATATTTTCTGTGTTTGTGAATTGTGTGCGCAGTAGCTGCACGTGCATCAACAAAGTAGTGCCAAGCGTGCGCCTGTGTCATAAGTAAAGGGCCGGCTGGCTTGACCGTTAAAGGGTGCTGTAACCCCCAAAGTACACTCCAGTCCAAACCAAAAAAATATATATTTTCTGTGTTTGTGAATTGTGTGCGCAGTAGCCGCACGTGCATAAACAAAGTAGTGCCAAGCGTGCGCCTGTGTCATAAGTAAAGGGCCGGCTGGCTTGACCGTTAAAGGGTGCTGTAACCCCCAAAGTACACTCCAGTCCAAACCAAAAAAAAAATTATTTTCTGTGTTTGTGAATTGTGTGCGCAGTAGCCGCACGTGCATCAACAAAGTAGTGCCAAGCGTGCGCCTGTGTCATAAGTAAAGGGCCGGCTGGCTTGACCGTTAAAGGGTGCTGTAACCCCCAAAGTACACTCCAGTCCAAAACAAAAAAAAAATTATTTTCTGTGTTTGTGAATTGTGTGCGCAGTAGCCGCACGTGCATCAACAAAGTAGTGCCAAGCGTGCGCCTGTGTCATAAGTAAAGGGCCGGCTGGCTTGACCGTTAAAGGGTGCTGTAACCCCCAAAGTACACTCCAGTCCAAACCAAAAAAAAAATTATTTTCTGTGTTTGTGAATTGTGTGCGCAGTAGCCGCACGTGCATCAACAAAGTAGTGCCAAGCGTGCGCCTGTGTCATAAGTAAAGGACTGGCTGGCTTGACCGTTAAAGGGTGCTGTAACCCCCAAAGTACACTACAAACCAAAAAATATATATTTTCTGTGTTTGTGAATTGTGTGTGCAGTAGCCGCACGTGCATCAACAAAGTAGTGCCAAGCGTGCGCCTGTGTCATAAGTAAAGGGCCGGCTGGCTTGACCGTTAAAGGGTACTGTAACCCCCAAAGTACACTCCAGTCCAAACCAAAAAAAAAATAATTTTCTGTGTTTGTGAATTGTGTGCGCAGTAGCCGCACGTGCATCAACAAAGTAGTGCCAAGCGTGCGCCTGTGTCATAAGTAAAGGGCCGGCTGGCTTGACCGTTAAAGGGTGCTGTAACCCCCAAAGTACACTCCAGTCCAAACCAAAAAAATATATATTTTCTGTGTTTGTGAATTGTGTGCGCAGTAGCCGCACGTGCATCAACAAAGTAGTGCCAAGCGTGCGCCTGTGTCATAAGTAAAGGGCCGGCTGGCTTGACCATTAAAGGGTGCTGTAACCCCCAAAGTACACTCCAGTCCAAACCAAAAAAATATATATTTTCTGTGTTTGTGAATTGTGTGCGCAGTAGCCGCACGTGCATCAACAAAGTAGTGCCAAGCGTGCGCCTGTGTCATAAGTAAAGGGCCGGCTGGCTTGACCATTAAAGGGTGCTGTAACTTCCAAAGTACACTCCAGTCCAAATCAAAAAAAAAATTATTTTCTCTGTTTGTGAATTGTGTGCGCAGTAGCCGCACGTGCATCAACAAAGTAGTGCCAAGCGTGCGCCTGTGTCATAAGTAAAGGGCCGGCTGGCTTCACCGTTAAAGGGTGCTGTAACCCCCAAAGTACACTCCAGTCCAAACCAAAAAAAAAATTATTTTCTGTGTTTGTGAATTGTGTGCGCAGTAGCTGCACGTGCATCAACAAAGTAGTGCCAAGCGTGCGCCTGTGTCATAAGTAAAGGGCCGGCTGGCTTGACCGTTAAAGGGTGCTGTAACCCCCAAAGTACACTCCAGTCCAAACCAAAAAAAAAATTATTTTCTGTGTTTGTGAATTGTGTGCGCAGTAGCCGCACGTGCATCAACAAAGGAGTAGCGCCAAGCGTGCGCCTGTGTCCCATAAGTAAAGAGCCGGCTGGCTCATTTCTTAAAGGGTGGTGTAACCCACAAAGTGCACTACTCTCCAGCAAAAATAAAAAAATATTTTCTGTGTTTGTGTGCGCTTTAGCCGCTCATATATATCAATATAACATAAATGGAGGACCAAACTTTCTCCGATAAAAATAAAATAGGGAAAGATCAAGAACCACTTCCTCCTAGTGCTATTGCTGCTGCTGGGAGTTGTTCATCATCCCAGAGAGGAAGTAGGAACATCACTACTTTTACTAAACAATTTACCCTCCAACAGTCCCTAGCGATGAGGATGAAGTACGACAGCAGTCATCCTGAAGCAAAACGTATAACTGAGGCCTTGACTGCTATGTTGGTGCTAGACGTGCGTCCGGTATCCGCCATTAGTGCAGTGGGATTTAGACAATTGATGGAGGTAGTGTGTCCCCGGTTCCAAATCCCGTCTAGATTCCACCTGCATCCTCAAAGCAGCAGTGACAAGCGTGTGTCTGTCTGTTAAAGGGTGGTGTAACCCTCAAAGTGCGCTCCACAAACAATAAAAATATTGTTCTTTTTTTTTCGGTCTTTGTGAATTGTGTGGGCTGTAGCCGCAATTGCATCATCAAAGCAGCAGTGACAAGCGTGCGTCTGTCTGTTAAAGGGTGATGACACCCTCAAAGTGTGCTACACAAACAATAAAAATATTGTTCTTTTTTTTCTGTCTTTGTGAATTGTGTGGGCTGTAGCCGCACTTGCATCCTCAAAGCAGCAGCGACAAGCGTGCGTCTGTCTGTTAAAGGGTGGCGTAACCCTCAAAGTGCTCCAAAAAATAAAAAACTATTTTTTTAATGTGTTTGTGACTTGTGTGCGATGTAGCCGCACGTGCATCAACATAGTAGCAGCGCCAAGCGTGCGCCTGTGTCATAAGTCAAGGGCTGGTTTGGACATCTGGTCCGGACTGAAGAACGTGCCAACAATTTCTGACAAGTCTACTGTCACTGCATATGATACTGTCCTCAAAGCAGCAGCGACAAGCATGCGTCTGTCTGTTAAAGGGTGGTGACACCCTCAAAGTGTGCTACACAAACAATAAAAATATTGTTCTTTTTTTTTGGTCTTTGTGAAATGTGTGGGCTGTAGCCGCACCTGCATCCTTAAAGCAGCAGCGACAAGCGTGCGTCTGTCTGTTAAAGGGTGGTGACACCCTCAAAGTGTGCTACACAAACAATAGAAATATTCTTCTTCTTTTTTCTGTCTTTGTGAATTGTGTGGGCTGTAGCCGCACTTGCATCCTCAAAGCAGCAGCGACAAGCGTGCGTCTGTCTGTTAAAGGGTGGTGTAACTCTCAAAGTGCTCCAAAAAATAAAAAAACAATTTTTTTAATGTGTTTGTGACTTGTGTGCGATGTAGCCGCACTTGCATCCTCAAAGCAGCAGCGACAAGCGTGCGTCTGTCTGTTAAAGGGTGGTGACACCCTCAAAGTGTGCTACACAAACAATAAAAATATTCTTCTTCTTTTTTCTGTCTTTGTGAATTGTGTGGGCTGTAGCCGCACTTGCATCCTCAAAGCAGCAGCGACAAGCATGCGTCTGTCTGTTAAAGGATTACATCGGTGACAGCATCCAAGTAGGCATGTCAGACAGTCCGTACCTGTACTGGCTGGAAAAAGAAGCAATTTGGAGGTCCCTGTACAAACTGGCTCTATTTTACCTGAGTTGCCCCCCCCTCCAGTGTGTACTCCGAAAGAGTGTTTAGTGCAGCCGGGAACCTTGTCAGCGAAAGGCGTAGGAGGTTGCTTCCACAAAATGTGGAGAAGATGATGTTCATAAAATGACTTATCAACTCTTCCAGGGAGACCAGCCTCCAGAACGTACAGAGGGACCTGTGGTTCCAGCGGGGATGAATTAATACTCTGTGAGGATGAGGATGTACACACTGAAGAGGGTGAGGAATCGGTGGATGAGGAGGATGAGGATAACATCTTGCCTCCGTAGAGCCAGTTTGTGCAGGGACAGATTAATTGCCAGCTTGTTTTGTGGGGGCCCAAACGAACCAATCATTTCAGCCACAGTTTTGTGGCAGACCCTGGCGCTGAAATGATTGGTTTGTTAAAGTGTGCATGTCCTGTTTATACAACATAAGGGTGGGTGGGAGGGCCCAAGGACAATTCCAACTTGCACCTCTTTTTTTTCTTTGCATTATGTACAGTTTGGGGCCTAGTTTTTCAAACTGCCATCCTGTCTGCCACTGCAGTTTCACGCCTAGATGGGTCACGTGTTTGTGCCGCCCACTCGTGTCGCTTAGCATAGTCATCCAGCTACCTCGGTGCAACCTTTTGGACATAAAAACACTATTGTGAGGTGTGAGGTGTGAGGTGTTCAGAATAGACTGGAAATGAGTGGAAATTAAGGTTATTGAGGTTAATAATAGCATAGGAGCAGAAAAACCTACAAATTCTGTGATTTTAGCTGTTTTTATGCTTTTTTTCAAAAAAATACAGATCCAAAACACAAAACCCAGAACCCAAAACACGTAAGGGTGGTTTTGGCAAAACCAATCCAGATCCAAAACACGAAGAAAGATCCAGATCCAAAACCAAAACACAAAACACGAAAAGTGGCCGGTGCACACCCCTATTTAAATCGCTATGTGCACCATTAGTGAGTGTGAGTTTAATCATGAGAATGGGTAGGCTGTATCGCCTGCTTTATAATCGGGAAACGCAGAGTGAATATTGGGACCATTGAGCTGAAAAACAAGTATTACGGATTTGCAAAGAAAGACTTTTCGTTCTGTCAGCTTTGTTACCACAGATGTAGGCAACGTGATGGAAATGCAATTTGTTTCACATATAAAGGAGAACGCCACCCAAATTTAATTAGATGTTTGTTTAACCAGGGTGCAGTGTTTTCCAATTACTTCTGGTCCTCCAATGCCTCTGATGGTGCAGGCTTCCTCTGCTGTGCGTTGCAGTCAGTCACAAAGTCATGCAAAAATAGGTGCAGACTGCATAGTGCTTTATTAAGGGAAGTTCCCAATACCACCTAACTCAGATAACATATAGCACACCCCACCTTTCCATATATTTGTTATATACACACTACAGAAACCTGTCCATTTATTTACTAATATGTAATAAAATTGACTACTGATAAAAATGATGTCATCACATTGGAATGTAATGATTGTTAGTGTGATCTCTGACTCCTCCCTCACAGGAGGGAATGAGGGGGGGGGCAGTGATAGATATTGAACTATCGTGCCAGAGGAATCACACTCCAAGCTCACTCATGGGGCCTGATGATATTGCTGATGAGGATGTAATGCAAATGTTTTTTGTTCTTTTATACGCAGCGCACACTTTTTTGAGTATCAAATTAAAATTTCAGGTCAGTTCAGTTTCTTTCTCAGTTATTACAAAAAAAATATTTTTTTTACATTTTATGTTAGGTTTCTCCTAATTATTAATTTGCTGATTTGCTTTTTTTATTCAATTTACCTTGTACGGAGCCATATTTTTCCCTATCAGCAAATACTGGAACTAAATTTTTTCCCCCGCAGAATCCTTCACCCCCATGCCTTGATAAACATGAGCAATGACAGTATTACAACACAGGCTTGTCACAAACAGATGCGTCATGACATGATAAAAAATGTTGTCAAGTTTTTTACTATCTAGCTAGTGCCTTTTTATGAATACTCTTTGGGGCTACATTTATCAACAAGCTTTAAAACTCGTTGCGTATGATAAATGGTGCTCAAGCCAATCAGCTCCCAACTGTCATTTTTAAACAGGTGACAGTTGGGAGCTGATTGGGTGAAGCACCATTATCACACGCAAAAAGTTTTTAAAACTCGTTACTTATAATAAAACTCATTGATAAATGGGCCCCTCTATCAGCAAAGGCCATACGCTCATAACAACCACTAACCATACACTCGCTGACAGCAATTTGAAGTGCATAGTGATTAGGGCAATAGAGAGCTTGGTAGGGCTGGAGTACTATGGGGGCTGTGGTCTAATCATGGAGGCATGGCTACTCCCCCTGCAAAAAGATATATGTTAAAAAACCCAGTACGTTTTACGGTGCCACATGCTACACAAGGGGGTGTCATGCACCCAGGGGCAGTTCCTGGGTGGGGGGTGATCAGTGTGACTGCCTATCCCTGCACATCAAGCAGGCAGGGGAGACTGCTGCTGCAGCTGACAGATAGGTGCGATGGAAACGGGCCTCTCCAACAAGCCCTGGCCTGGGTAATTAGTACCGGTTCCCCCCCCAGGGCCGTAACTAGAGTGGCGCAGCCACAGAGCGCAATAGCCCTGAGGGCGGAAGCGGACACCCACCGCAATCATTATACACCGGGCACCCGCTGCTATATATGTTAATAAAGGTGCAGTGCGCAGCACCCAGCTACTACAGTGAAGTGCAGGGGGAGGGGAGGGGAAGTCAAAATGATAAACAAAACAAAGAAAGAAAAAAAAATTATATATCGGGAAACAAACGGCACTCAAACTGACTTTTCACTCAGAGAAATACTTAGAAGCTAAATCCCAATATACCTCCCCCTATGCAGTGCACCTCGGCTGATGCTCGTAGTACTGGAGTGCCATTCCGTGGTGTATAAATAAATATATATATATATATATATATATATACACACACACACGCACATTTTAGAATTCTTTTCTCCAAGTAAGAGGTACACTAATGATCCTATATACTTGCAGAAGTAAATATAATTTAAATTTACCAACCAGGTGACAGCTGCATGATCTGAGACAGACGGGATGGGGGAGAGCGGTATACAATCGGGAAGCCGGCTGCCGAATCCCGACAGCCGGCTTCCCGACTGCTTCATCCCGGCGTGGGATAAATGACCGGCGTCTATTTCTAGACACCTGTCATTTTCCCGACACCGGGCATCCCGATCGAAGGGATGCCGGGTGCCACGAGCGGACAGTCACGGGGGGGGGGACTTAGGGTTAGGCACCCCCCCGGTAGGCTTAGGGTTAGGCTAGGGGGAGGGACGGTTAGGGTTAGGCACCCCCCCGGTAGGGTTAGGGTTAGGCTAGGGGGAGGGACGGTTAGGGTTAGGCAACCCCGGGGGGTACTTAGGGTTAGGCACCCCCCAGGGGACTTAGGTTTAGGCAGCGGGGAAGGGGGGGTTAGGGTTAGGCACTTGGGGGGGTTAGGGTTAGGCACCCCTAAATGAGGGTTAGGGTTAGGTTAGGTTAGTTTATACTTACATTTTAGACGATCGGGATTTCCAGCGCTGTCGGTCTTCCGCTGTCAGGCTCTGCTGTTTTGTCGGGCTGCCGCTGCCGGGAAATCGAATTGCCGGCCATACGGCAGCCGGGATTTCACTCCGATTCCGGGAGAGCAATATCCTAAATCATTTCAGCCATTTTTTTTGGTGGGGGGCAGCACTGATGCTCTTTCCCGCACAGGGCACCAAAATATCTAGTTACGGCTGTGCTCCCTCCCCACTCACTATTGGCGACTCTGGTAATAAGAAAGCTATTTGCGATGTCAGGTGTGACCTAGTGACGCTGGCTATATGACGCTGGCTATATGACGCTGGGCACAGTCACAAAAGTAAAGTATCAAACTTAGGAGACTAAAATTAGCTGCTTACATTCCTCCAAACAATGTCACTGTGGTCCGCAGGACAGAGAGGGGGCACATACAAGCCTGTGACTTATATATAGTCCTGATTAAAAATGTATATTGACTGCTTATTATTGCACCCCGGATGTGACATGATAATGGCTGTATTTGTGTTTTGTCACTTGGGGATGAGACAGGTTGGACCTAATTTATGTTGTGATTTTCACTAAATCATTTTTCTGCATTATTATAAATAATGAGTACAGTTGTTTTTGGTAAATGTAAAAAACCTATGAAACTAATAAAAATATGAATTGTTAATTTTCCTGCCATTTTGTTCTATGTAAGGGTGGTCATTAATGTGTTACTACTGCCCATCCGAAACACCCAGCTCTCAGTGTACGGAGACGAAAAACTGCACAAGAGATAACATGGTGTGCAAGACAATTGTAGAGAGTGAAGAAGTGGGTGAGTACGTCCATCACTTATATAATATGGCAGCTTACGCAATGTAGGGATAATGTAATCATGTATAACAGTGTCAGATCGTGGGGTGATTTAATGCTGGCCAGATGCAACTAAGTTGGGCATAAGATAAATCCTCCAACATGACCTGACCACTGGATGTGACCAAAATACATCAATTACACTGTATACAGACATAGGACACTAAACCCCCAACATGACCTGACAATTGGCCATGACCATAATACAATTCTATTACACACTATACAGACATAGGACACTACACCCCCAACATGCCCTGACCACTGTACATGACCATAATACACATCTATTACACTATATACAGACATAGGACACTACACCCCCAACATGACCTGACCACTGTACATGATCATAATACACAACTATTACACTGTATATAGACATAGGACACTACACCCCCAACACTGTCCTGACCACTGTACATGATCATAATACACAACTATTACACTGTATATAGACATAGGACACTACACCCCCAACATGACCTGACCATAATACACATCTATTACACTGTATACAGACACAGGACACTACACCCCCAACATGTCCTGACCTCTGTACATGACCATAATACATCTATTACACCCTATACAGACATAGGACACTACACCCCCAACATGTCCTGACCACTGTACATGACCATAATACACATCTATTACACTGTATACAGACATAGGACACTACACCCCCAACATGACCTGACCACTGTACATGGTCATAACACACATCTATTACACTGTATACAGACATAGGACACTACACCCCCAACATGACCTGACCACTGTACATGACCATAACACACATCTATTATACTGTATACAGATAAAGGACACTACACCCCCAATATGTCCTGACCACTGTACATGATCGTAATACACATGTATTACACTGTATACAGACATAGGACACTACACCCTCAACATGTCCTGACCACTGTACATGACCGTAATAAACATCTATTACACTGTATACAGACATAGGACACTACACCTCCAACATGACCTGACCACTGTACATGACCATAATACACATCTATTACACTGTATACAGACATAGGACACTACATCCCCAACATGACCTGACCACTATACATGACCATAATACACATCTATTACACTGTATACAGACATAGGACACTACATCCCCAACATGTCCTGACCACTGTACATGACCATAATACACATCTATTACACTGTATACAGACATAGGACACTACATCCCCAACATGTCCTGACCACTGTACATGACCATAATACACATCTATTACAAACTATACAGACATAGGACACTACACTCCCAACAGGACCTGACCACTGTACATGACCATAATTCACATCTATTACACTGTATAGAGACAGGACACTACACCCCAAACATGTCCTGACCACTGTACATGATCATAATACACATCTATTACACTGTATACAGACATAGGACACTACACCCCCAACATGTCCTGACCACTGTACATGATCATAATAGACATCTATTACACTGTATACAGACATAGGACACTACACCCCCAATATGTCCTGACCACTGTACATGATCATAATACACATCTATTACACTGTATACAGTCATAGGACACTACACCCCCAACATGACCTGACCACTATACATGACCATAATACACATCTATTACACTGTATACAGACATAGGACACTACACACCCAACATGTCCTGACCACTGTACATGACCATAATACACATCTATTACACACTATACAGACATAGGACACTACACTCCCAACATGACCTGACCACTGTACATGATCATAATACACATCTATTACACTGTATACAGACATAGTGCACTATATACCCAACATGACCCGACCACTGTACATTATCATAATACACATCTATTACACTGTATACAGATATAGGTCACTACACCCCCAACATGACCTGACCGCTGTACATGATCATAATACACATCTATTACACTGTATACAGACATAGGACACTACACCCCCAACATGACCTGACCACTGTACATGATCATAAAACACATCTATTACACTGTATACAGACATAGGACACTACACCCCCAACATGTCCTGACCACTGTACATGACCATAATACACATCTATTACATACTATACAGACATAGGACACTACACCCCCAACATGACCTGACAATTGGCCATAACCATAATACAATTCTATTACACACTATACAGACATAGGACACTACACCCCCAACATGCCCTGACCACTGTACATGATCATAATACACATCTATTACACTATATATAGACATAGGACACTACACCCCCAACATGTCCTGACCACTGTACATGATCATAATACACATCTATTAAACACTATACAGAAATAGGATACTACACCCCCAACATGACCTGACCACTGTATATGATCATATTACACATCTATTACACCCTATACAGACATAGGACACTACACCCCAAACATGACCTGACCACTGTACATGATCATAATACACATTTATTACACTGTATACAGACATAGGACACTACACCCCCAACATGACCTGACCACTGTACATGATCATAATACACATCTATTACACTGTATATAGACATAGGACACTACACACCCAACATGTCCTGATCACTGTACATGATCATAATACACATCTATTACACTGTATACAGACATAGGACACTACACCCCCAACATAACCTGACCACTGTACATGACCATAATACACATCTATTACACTGTATACAGACGTAGGACACTACACACCCAACATTACCTGACCACTGTACATGACCATAATACAATTAATACAATTCTATTACACACTATACAGACATAGGACACTAGACCCCCAACATATCCTGACCACTGTACATGATCATATTACACATCTATTACACCCTATACAGACATAGGACACTACACCCCCAACATGTCCTGATCACTGTACATGATCATAATGCACATCTATTACACACTATACAGACATAGGACACTACACCCCCAACATGACCTGCCACTGTACATAACCATAATACATATCTATTACACTGTATACAGACATAGGACACTACACCCCCAACATGTCCTGATCACTGTACATGACCATAACACACATCTATTACACTGTATACATACATAGGACACTACACCCCCAACATGCCCTGACCACTGTACATGACCATAATACACATCTATTACACTGTATACAGACATAGGACACTACACCCCCAACATGACCTGACCACTGTACATGACCATAATACACATCTATTACAGTCTATACAGACATAGGACACTACACCCCCAACATGTCCTGACCATTGGCCATGTCAATAATACAATTCTATTACACACTATACAGACATAGGACACTACACCCCCATCATGACCTGACCACTGTACATGACCATAATACACATCTATTACACT